>JBBPRF010000995.1:0-12147 GCA_038092875.1 Lanmaoa pseudosensibilis | reverse complement strand
TTGGAAGTGATGGGTTGGGAGCGTACCAAGGCCGTGTGGACCGTTCCCCAAGCGTTTGGTGGAAGTGAGTGAGTAATTTATCAGCTGACATATACATTGGTATGCTGCTCCGGTTGTTTGCTGACCAGGCATTTCCTCATATTAGATACTGGTTGCGGGCGCCGACGGGTGAAGAGTGGGTCGTGCAGAGCATCATGGGTATCAACCAGGGTGCGTTAGGTGTCGTTCCATGGGTCGACCCGACGCCGGCGGATATCAAAAGCTCATCCTCGGCATTCGCGCTGAGCCTACCCAAGATAACGCCGTACTTGTTTAATCCCGCATCAGTGCGCACTGCCTACATCGTTGGGGGAGCTTCGGTGGCAACGTGGAAGGCAGGAGCGCAAACGCTCGTGTTGGCGACGAACACCAACTACGTGAACCAGACTGTCAGTTGGGAGGCGTTGGATCTTGAGCTTGAGGCCTGGGCCAGTGCGACAACTGTGTTTGCGAGTGGGGCCGTGGAGACAGTGCAGGGCGGGTTTGCACTGGGTCCTGTGGGCTCCGGGGCATTCGTGGTGGCTGATAGGGACTCGACAAGGTATGAAAAAGAAAGCACAATGAGACCTACAAAGGCACACCCTTATAGCATGTTTACTAAAAATCCTAAGTTTCCAAGAGGCTGAAGGTGTCGCATTGACATGGCGCTCTCTCATTATTTCCAGTAATAATCATCAATGGACTGCTTCCTAGGGAACGCCAGCACGATGAGGGGAGTGCTTTCGGGCGTGATTTATTTGTGTGAAGGATCTACAAGTTGACAAGATTTTTCCTATCCTCGAGATGTACATTCCCAAAGTTATACTCTGCACATATCATCATTGACCGTAGTCCTGCAATGATGGCATGAATAAGTACACAAGTCACTCAGGACACAAAAGTATAGAGGTAGCGTCAGATAGAGCTCTAGGTCTCGAGTCTTGACATGGAAGTTACTGTCTTTTTCAGGCAAGTTTTCCCCGTGGGAAAATGATGTACTAAACATCCCTCCTCTTCAACAAGCCGCCGGAATTCGATGAGAACGATACCATTCGACTCCGACAGGTTCAGGGAACACGTTCCGTTGATCTATGGCAAGATTTTACAATTTCGGCATTCGGCATTCGGGACTACCCGAAAACATAAAACTTCATTGTGCATAACGGTATCATTTCTATCGAATTCCTGCAGCGCTATGAGTTGACCGCACTGTGGATACTAGAACCACCTATTTTCAGCAGACCACTCAATGAACCACTAGATTCAGTTACTTTTTCCGCTGAAAATGCACCCTGTTATTCTCAGTGATCCACTGAATGCATAATTTGCACAGATTCAAAGGAAAAAATCAATGAAAAATTTTAATGTCCTGTCTGCTGTCTGTGCTAATCCAGACACCTCTTTTGCCATGTTAGGATGAGTATCAAGTGAATCTGAATCATTAAACTGAACCTTAGCAGTAATCACAGTGACATTCAGCTCCATATGTACTTGACAAAATACCTGCTTCTGAGGTTCCGGCTCTTCCGGAACCCTCAGGATGAAAGCCTTCCATTCCAGAACTACTTCTGGAATTTTCCCACGCTCTTCTGGACTTGGAAGCACCAGAACTACTTCTGGAATTTTCCCGCGCTCTTCCAGACTCGGAAGCACTGGAACCACTTCCGGAATTGCTTCCACTCTTCCAGTCTCGGAAGCACTGGAACCACTTCCAGAACTTCCACTTCCAGACCTTTTTTGGTATGACTATTACTTGGTAATGTTTTTTACATACCTATTACTATACATTTGATAATGTCTCTTCCCTAACACTTATTGAGGTACGAGTGTGCCTCCACCACATACTACTTATATTCTTTCTATACTCATAAGCACCTCAGTTGTTCTCGCCCATCTTAGGCAGCAGCTGAGGTGAGTTATTTCTTACTTAGTATTTACTCCTAGACTTATGTACTGCAGCTCTAGTTTCTACTAGGTAAGTACAGTTGTTCTCGCCCATCTTAGGCAGCAGCTGAGCTCTAGTTTCTACTAGAGTTTTGACAGTACTGAATACTAGTTATCAAACCCATGAAATCAATGGGATATTGAGCTCAAAACTTAAGTGTCACTTGAAATGTTCTGGACTTGCTAGTATTTCACCCTACCCTACTAACTGTCACTACTCTCATCACTACCTTCCTCCTCACCACTCTCATGATTGTCAACTCCCAATGTCTGCAAGACTATTCCCACAGAACAATCAACTATGATCCATTTTCCCCTTGACTTGACATGACCCACTACAGCTTTGATATTTCGTATGTTGGTGATGATAGACCTCTTCATATCCTTGTAATCTATGACCTGGCATGATGTGTCTTCCCCACTCATTTTGCATGGCCTTATAAGTGCAAGAAGCTGATGTGTGTTCTTCAGCTCCTGCCAAGTATTCTGACTTCCCGTTTCAAATTCTAAGATCTTCTTGAGTTGTCCATACTGAACTACAGTCACTGTGTTGTTGGAATCCTGATTGAATGTAACCTCAAACTAATTGGGTGAGTTCCCATCCTAATCCAATATGTCTAGTGCTTACCCAGACATAGCTATTGTCTTGGTACTCCACAGATGACTTTACTTGCTTCAAAGCCCAGCTTGTATAGAGTAAATCCCCACCTCAGATCTGTAACTTACTCCAGATGTTCATTCTTAGAGGCAGGTTAGCCACATAGTCAATCCAGCAGCCCCCAAGGACATTAACGAAGTAAAGACCAATTCAATGTCTCAGATCTAAACTGGGCTCATAGTTGAACTGCTGTGGTGGTCATAGAATATGTTCTGTATCTAAGATGGCATCAGTTCACTGTTCTGAAATAATATTTTTAACTAACATGCATCATGCATCTGCTCATGCTACAGTAGTTCATCACCCCATTGTGTTTGGAAATCCTTGAGCTCCTCCATCAAGTCAAATTTCAAACTGATTTGAGTAAGGTATGTGAAATGGAGAATTTGGTTTGTGAGGTTACTTCATAGGTGTCAGTGGGATCAGAGGCTAGACCTCAAGAAATGACAGTAGCGCTTTAGAAAGAATGTCCGGTGGACCCAGATGGATCCACAGTTCTCAATATTGGCTGCAACATGCAAAGCCCCATAGATTGGAAGGGTGCAGGTTGGTAATTGTTCAGTTGAATACTAATAGTAAAATCTGATTATATTGGCATCAGCCTCCATTGAATTCCTAGTAGTTCAGGCTTAGAATTGACTTACCTTTCATATATCCTAACTCATTTGATAAACCCATCTCATAGCTGGTCAACTTCTGCCTGTGTGATCTCCAGCTTGATACTGAGCCTCATCAGACTAGTGAGGTTGCAGGCATGATGATAGTATTTCAGATGCTTGAAATGACCTTGGAGAATGGCAGGGGTGATAAACATAAACCAAAATCTCCATGCTTCAGCAGTCATGTTGGAGACTCCGTCGGCAATATTTGGCAATTTTCATACAAATGCAGTGGGAACTGTAGCTGTTGACACTGTGGTCTCAGCATCTATTTCCTCCCATATATGAGGAGCAATCTCATACTGCTCTTTATCCTCACCTATACCCTTGAATTGACCAGTCCATAGTTTAACAAGTGTCGGAACTATGTTTTCAAGGAAGAGGTGCATCCACTCCCAGGGTGTGCAGTGTGAGTAATCAAGGGAGTTGGCTCGTGTAAGGGTGGGCTCACCACATAGCCCATGAAGTCGAGAAATCTGATCATGGGCCTTTCTTGTGGGTGCCTCATCCATTTCATGGAGTGCAGAGATGATGCTTTTGTAACTGCAGAGCGGAAGGTCTTTGGTGTCAAGTGAGTCATGTGCTTGATCGCATACATCATGAGGAGTGGTAAGTGGTGTGTAGTAGACCATTCCTCTTATCCCTACCATGACTCTCTGCACTCCTTTGATCTCACATGATCAGCAAGAACAAAATGTGTTGTGCCCTTTCATGTTGAGAAGCTTCTTAATTGCAATGATGTCACCAATCTTGAGTAGGATATACACTCAAAGGTAGAAGCTAGCTTTGTTGAGAGAGTCATAGGTATGAACACCATCAGCTAACTTGGCACACTTATCATCAAGAGGTGCAAGAAAGGATCTGAGATCCTTTGGCTGGTGAGGTCCAGGAATGATGCCAACGCAAATGAGGTGTTCAAGATGTGTATGGAGTGTCAGAGGCAGGTTGAGATTCTGTAGAAGGATGGGGGTTGCTGAGGGCTCTGATCTTCATTTGTTAAAAAGTAAAAACCCATCTGTGCCAAGCAATAATGCAATGTTATTTTTTCCTGAAAAAAACTTGTGTGGTTGCTGGACACCGTCAATCACAACATGGGTCTGCTGCAGCTTGTGATACCAATGTCCATCAAAAATGTTGTGGAAGATGCCACTGACATGTATGAATTGATCATGGTATGCAAGCTGGATAACCATCTTGGCTTTCTGAAAGAATGATTGCAGCTAAGGGATCATCAGTATGTAGCTAAAAATTCTTCGGGCTCTGCCACCTTTTTCATATCAGGGTTCATCACAAAATGGACAATGAGTGAAATGTTCATATTTGGTGGTGTATGCAATACAAGAGTTGATACAACAGCTGAAATTGATTGGATCAACTCCTGCAAGGACTAAGAGCCAATGAAGCATGATCCATTCAGACTGGATATTGAGTTTGTGTTTGAAGGTTTTTTGCATGCAATCAAAAACATGATGGGGCATATTACAGGAGAGTTTGAGCTGAAAGGCCATGATGTTGTCATGATCCTCATCTGTAATCATGAGATATTCTATTTTCGGGTCAGTATTAGACATAAATCTATCTATTACATGTGAGAAGGACATACTGATACAATAGAGTTTGTCTTCTATTCCAGGACTGCACCAATCATGGAGCCACTCAACAATGTCCTTGGGACTCTCTTGTGCAATCTCTTCTTCCTTGTTATAAGCCAATTGGTCTTCCTCGTTTGACTGGATTGACTCAGGCTGTGTTGAATATAAGCCATCTGATACAACACTCTCGGCATCATCTTTTCTGGTATTCTCTGAGCACCCTATTTTCATGTCAGTAGCTGCACTAGACTTGCTGCAATCAGAACTACCTGAATTTTCTCCTCTGTGTCATTGGATTCCACCTCCATGTTGATATCTGAGTCTGAACCAACATCTGAGTTTAAAACATTGTCTGGGTTTGCAATTGAGTAATGCTTGCAATGTGTTTCAGGACATAACAACTTGTAACAACTTGGGGAACACCAGCAACATTTAATTAGAGGATCTGCTAGTTTGTTGCACATCAATAGCATGGAATGTTGATAAGTCATTGTATGGCCCTTGGCCCCAGGCATCACATGATCACTGACATGTGATAACTGGCATGTGATCAATCACAATGAGTTGCTGATGTGCTTCACTCTATCTTATCTTTTACTTACACCATGGCATGCACCAAGATACACAACTGGAAGTACAAAGGAATGGACTCCAAGGCACTTCTTGATGCGTTTACCATTGCCATTAGCAGCTTACAGAAGCAAATGCAGAGCATCCAACATAAGTCAATCTCACATTGATCAAACTCAATCCCACATACTGAGAGCTTCTAATAAGGCAAGGCACCTACAAAAGAGAAGAAAATATTCCAGGGGCCAAAGAAACTCATACTGAAGCCACCAGGCACAGCTGGAAAGTCAACTGGATACAATCTACAGGAGGTGATGGGATTGGATAAGAAGACACATCAATATAATTGCTATTTGGTGAGTATATGCATATATTCTCTATTTATTTTTGACAAACAGCCTTATCTTTTATTTAGAAAAGTGTTCATACACTGAGTGAATCGATTCTAGAGCTGAGGAAGACATGGTGGCAGCAGCCAATGGTGCTCCATGTTCAGGTTGTTGGAATGGTACATATCTACTACTAGTTTCAGAGTTTCAGTGGTACTTAACAATTCTCAAGGCTCAGGAGAAGCACCCATTCCTTCAAAAGTTTGCTCATGGTTGGCCTGTTGTGGATATGATAAAGCAATACCTTGTCAATGCAAAGTGCTATGCCAAACAGTTGGGAGATAAATGGAAGGCTGATCCTGGAAATGGCGATGAAGACAAAACCAGTGAAGACAATGAGGATGAAGATGAGGCTGGTGAAGACAAGAACAAAGACAAGGCTGGTGAAGATGAGGACGAAGACAAGGCTGGTGAAGATGAGGATGAGGACAGTGAAGACAATGAGGACAAAGACAAAGCTGGTGAAGACAATGAGGATAAAGATGAGGCTGATGAAGACAAAGCCATTGAATATGAGGACAATGATGATGACAATGAGAATGAGGACGAGGACACTCGCGGCTGTAAAAGATCAGTTCCTAAGAGCAAAAAAAAGGTGCCAATGAAACATAACAAGGTGAGTGCCAGTTCATATATTTTTACTATCTAATTACTATAAATGCTGTAGGTACCAGTTTTTCTGAAGAAATCCAACCCTTAAGCAAGACCCACTGGAGACAATGAGGATAATGACAATAAGGACAAGGATGAGGACACTTACAGCTGTAAAAGGTCAGTTCCTAAGGGCAAAAAGAAGGTGCCAATGAAGCATAACAAGGTGAGTGCCAGTTTGTATATTTTTGCTATCTAATTCCTATATGTGCTGTAGGTACCAGTTTTGCTGAAGAAGTTCAACCCTCAAGCAAGACCCACTGGAGATGATGAGAATGATGAGGATGAGGATGAGGACGCTCACAGCCGTAAAAGGTCAGATTTTAAAGGCAAAAAGAAGGCACTAACAAAGCCTAACAAGGTGAGTGCCAGTTCATATATTTTTGCTATCTAATTACTATATGTGTTATAGGTACCAGTTTTGCTGAAGAAGTCCAACCCTCAAGCAAGACCCACTGGAGATGATGATGACAATGTCATGAATGCCAACACACAGCATCATGGCCATAAAAGATCAGTTCCTGTTACAATTTTCCTTCTTTTTTCATGCCTTCTACTGTTTCTAGTACACAGTACTCACATGACTTGGAGAGGCACCCCTAGTTGACCCCATGCTGCATATCTTTTACTCACAAACACTGCCTCTCCATACTTCTTTTGTCTTTTCCATTGACCTTATCTTTGGACTTACACCTCCTCCGCCGCTTCTCTCACAATGGCTAGTCTTTCCCACTTTCCACAAGTTTCCATGATCTTCTTTTCCATTTATATCTCTTGGTCCATGTGCGCTGGTCGACACTATATACGCTGTACATCTACTATCTGTACTCCTCATTCTTGATCTATGCAATACAAGCGTTATCTTGAACCACCTCGAACCTTGTGCCCTAAGTCAATCCTCACTCGACTTCCCTAGTCCTTTGAACTCCTTATCCTGGTAGGCTAGTGGATGTCGGTCTCTTCGTGAGTATCGCCCGTCTAGTGCTACTCCTCAGGAGTATTCCTATTGTCATACACTTCACATAACAGTTCCTAAGGGCAAAAAGAAGGCACCAATAAAGCCTAACAAGATGAGTGCCAGCTTGTATATTTTCACTATCTAATTACTATATGTGCTGTAGGTACCAGTTTTGCCAGGGGAGTCAAACCCTTGAGCAAGACCCACTGGAGACAACATCATCATCATCATGAACGTCAACACTGATACAGAACTTTGCAGTCATAAGATCTCAGTTCCAAAGGGCAACAAGAAGATGCCACCAATGAATCCTAGCCAGATGAGCACCAGTTCTCATGTTTTCACTATTTGATCACTACATGTGCTGTAGGCACCAGTCTCAGCGAAGAAGTCCAATCCCCCAGTGAGATGTTCTATGGAAAAAGAAGCAAACATAGTTTATAAACAATGCATCCACTGTTCATTGACCCATGGATTTATTAGTGCACATATATCTCAGATGAGAATGCCAATGAACATCAGCACCCAAAATGGCAGCAGAAGATTGAGAAGGCTTCAGACAAGAATCAGGTAGGCCACTCATGGGTTTAGAAGTATGCTTATAACTGTTAGGTCAATGTGGAGATGTATTTGGATGGACCATCACTGGATCTGCCTCATGATGGAAAGGTTTGGTTACTGTTCTATTGCTGATGCAATTGATGAGTCTGTGAACCATACAACTGTTCTCAGGTGAAGCATGTTGCTGGCAACACTTTGATTACAAGATGTCCATGGGAGGATTGTGCCAACATCATTCCCAACAAGCCTCACCCAAGACTGAAAGACCTGATCCACTACTGCAGGGAACTTGTAGCTGAGGGTGCTCACAAAACAAGATTTGCATAGGTCAACTTCAACATCTGCAAAGAGCTATCAAATGAGCCATGGATGCTCTGGGTTGCAAGGGCTCATGGTTACCTGGAGGTGATTGACTTTGCCACCCTGCCTGGATGGATCAACAAGATGTTGGACCTAGTCAAGAGTCTAATTCAGACTGCTGCAAGTGTTGACCTAAAATTCCTGGAGAAAAACTTTATTTTCTATTGTCTGGTTTATGATCTTGTTCAGATGAACATAGGGACAACTTGCGAGGATGCATTGGTAAACTTCAGCACTCTATATTATTCAGCTATTCCAGATTGGATTTGAGAGAAATCCCAGCCAGGCTAGTGGATGCTGATTTGCGTTATTGAGATTGATGCTCACTTAGTGCAGCTACAGCCCAATAGGATATGAAGTGACCTATGACATGATTGTACATCAAGTTGAAGCCATGTCCCTGAACTCCTTTTATCCTCTCAGTGCTGAGCGGTTTATTCAATTCATCTTAATTCCAAACATAGCTTGCCAGCTGGTTGCAGAAGACAAGCACATTGATCTACAGGTTGCCTATGAGGATTTAATACATAGTGCTGATGTTGGAGGGGCATTGCAGCAACTTGAATTCAATGAGGAAGGAATTGAGGACCTGAACATTGCAGACAATACAACCAAAGGGGAGATGAATGGAGTCACTGCAAAAGTCCCAAAGTTCACTGCTGGTGAACAAGATGTTGCCTCACTGGTAGGCAAAACCCACAAGGGAAGAATCAACCACCTTTTGGTGAATGATAGGTTGATCTTGGTGAGTTCTCTGCTTGGTTGAAATATGGAGAAGATTCATGATATTTCTTTCATCATAGGGCACTCAGACAAATGTTAATACTGTGAGTATGATTCTAGTTATCCCATGTTCAGTTCATCTTCTGGGTCACTCTTACCATTGTTTAGCAAGGGGAAGCAGGTCCAACAAGATTCAAGGGTTGCTATGATGAGAATGTTCCAAAGGATCAGCACGGATAACAAAAGAAACAAATAAAGAAACAACCTGCTTGTAAGAGTAAGAGAATCAAGGTGTTGTTCCTTTCTTGTGTTGAAGACAGGCATGTATTGACAGAGTCTTAACAGGCTACATACCTTGTTCTGAAGAACACTTCACTGATGGTGGTGGTTTGAGTTAGAGAGTCTTATTCAAACTGTTACGCTCGACCCGGGTAGGATTGGACGTAGCCCTTGAAGGCGTAGGGAGGTCCTAAGTGTCGAGAGTTCAGATGTATTCCACGGACGCGTAAGCAGTCACGTGGCGCGGGGGAATCCACTGGCACGCGAAGTGACCAAGTGGCGAAGTGAGTCGTCCAGTGATCGGGCACGAAGTGACGACGTAGGCACGGAGTATGGATGTGCTAAGGCAATACCGACCGTCCTCGGGTTCAAGGAGTCTATGGTCGTAAAGACGAACGCATAGCGGGCAAAGAGGGACAAGGGATGAAGGAAGGTACAAGGACCTTGTCGATTGCAGAGATTGCTAGGTAAGACAAGGGAGGTCTAAGCTAGGGATCTCTACTACGAGAGCGCAGGTATTTATATGTAAGGGATCCGCGCACGGACCATGAGAAATGGTAACTAAAGATGGTAAGTGGAAAAGGGTGACACATCGTATGATAGTAGCAGCCAATAGGAAGACGATGCGTCATTAGAATTACAAATAGGAAAGCGGAAATGAAATGCGCAGTCGATGGCGTCATGACTGTGGACTGCGGAGTCACGTGATAGAAACGGCAGTTGCCGACTGGATAAGATCACGTGAGATGAGGCGAAGGGAAAGCGTATGAGGCGAGAGTCGAACGAGCGACTTGTAGAAATACAGCGTATAGCTAATGAAGATTAGGAAAGAAAAGAGTAGTCCAGGACGAATCGTAACATTACCCCCTCGTTACTGTCGAAGTCCCACTGAGACTAATTCACGGGGAACCAGTCATGTTGGCATACGCCACGTCGTCGAAGGGGTCGTTGTCTACGTAGACGTCGTTGAGATGCTTAGTCTCGATAGGCGGAGGGATAGGGATAGGACGAGAGCGTCCTGATGAGCGACGAGATCTGTTGGATCCCCGGGAGCTATTAGAAGAGGTCCGGGTGCGGGAGCGAAAGGACTGGTGGGAAGAAGAAGAGGAAGAGGAAGATGGTGTGGTGTGGTCGTGGCGACGCCAGATGCATACGTCGGCGTGGTGGCCAGGGGCTTGTTGTCCGCATTGGGAGCACCAGTAGTTCTGGCACTGCATCTGGTTATGGCCCGGGGTGAAGGCGAGGCAGAAGGGGCAGCTGTAGGTGGGACAGTCCCGTTTCATGTGTCCGAGGCTTCGGCATTGAAAGCAGGCCTGGGGATATCGTGGGTCTGATGGAGCAAGCGGAGAGGGATGGAAATTGCGGGTTTCTATGCAGTGGAGCGCTTCCTGGGCGTGGACGTCGAGCGGTGAGGACGAGGCGGATGGAGTTTCTGGTTCATGTGGTTTGCGTTCCAGGTATGCAGGGTCGATGTGTTCGACCGGGGGTTCTTCTTCTTCTTCGGGGATGACAGCGGGGCGCATGGGTTCGGGTGGATTGGAAATGGGAAGGTGGCGACCGACACAAATGGCGGCTTCGTGTCCGGCTGAGACGGCGGCGTTTTGTTCGCGGGTGGCAATGAGGGAAGCAATGTCCTCAGTGAGAGGACGGACGTGGGAGGCAAGATCTAAGAGATAGCGGTCGATGTCGACCAGGAAAGGAAGCATGTCTAACTGGTACATGGCGATATAAAGCTGTGCTTGGACGTCACGAGCGTCGTCGAGGATAAAGCGGTCCCAGAGAGCGATTTCTGCGCGGGAAGAGGGGACGCTGGCGTGTATGATGATGGTTTTGTTTTGTAAGTAGGCTCCGTAGAGCGCGTTGAGAGGGGAGCCGGTTTCGATGAAATGTTCGATGTGGGAGGCGATACGTGGGTTATGGAGGAGGACTGAGAGGAGGACGATGTCGTCGCCTGTGGGGGGATCTTCACGGAGGCGGTTGGCGAAGAGGGGAACATCTACTGACACGATAGCATCCTGTAAAGTAGCGACAGATACAGGTGTAAGAGGAGCAGGAGCAGGAGGAAGAGGTTGCTCAGTAGCTGGAGCGTTGGTAATAGGATCCACGGATGAAGTCGGGGAATAAACTCACTCAGAGGGAGGAGCAGAGCTGCGATAAGAAGGCGGAGGGCTTGGAATAGTGGCGTTGGCTTCGACAGGGGAGACATTCTGAAGTGGTGAAGAGACGATGGAGGAGACGGTAGAGATGGAGACTGAGGAGGTTTCAATGGCCATTGGATGCGATGGTGGGAGTACTGGTTTAAGAGCGCTGGGGGGAGAAGACGAATGGATGAAGCTTTTTATAAGCGGTTAAAGCGGAGCTGGCATTTTTCAAGTCCCGTTTGGGGACCCATGAGTCATCTTCGGCGGTGTACCCTTTCCATGGGATCAGGAAGGAACGGGATCGTGGTGTTCCGCGGTGGCGTAGGATTCAGTCAATTTTGTATTCTTCTTCCCCAGCGATGAGGTCAGGGGGTGGTTTCGGAAAGTTCCGTCTGTGGACGGCGTTCTCACGGTAGGGCGTAAGAAGGGAGGTGTGGAAAATCGGGTGGATCTTCCAAGTCGTGGGGATTCGGAGTCTGTAGGTGATCGGGGATAAGACCTTTGTGATGGTAAAAGGTCCTTCGCGTTTCGGGGCGAACTTTGGGTTAATGACGGAGCGTTTGAGGTTGTGGGCTTCAAGCCATACTTTGTCTCCGAGTTTGAACGGGGTGAACTTTTGACGTGTGCGGGCGGCCATGGTTTGA
>JBBPRF010000994.1:0-12161 GCA_038092875.1 Lanmaoa pseudosensibilis | reverse complement strand
TTGATCGCCGTGCACGTCCCGAAGGGTGTTCACAGGTTAACAAACGCGCAAGCCCGCGAGTCATTCTGACAATTTTTTTTTTTTTTTTTTTTTTGCTGCGGACAAGTTCGCATGACGGTACGCTTTTCCTTCAATGTGTGTAAAACCAAGGAACAAAGTCTTTTAGGTGATGTACCGAAAAGTGATCGGAGGCGAGCCACGATGTTACGTTCAGTTCCATACGGTAACTGGGCCCGGCTAAGCGTGCATCTAAACGAACGCTCACTGTATCTCGAAGACAACAGAACATGTGACGCACGAGGATGCAGGAAGGGATGCATGTCACCCCTCTACATCTTCGTGCATCTTATACATGGATCGATGTAGACAAGCGCAAATGGGAACAAAATGAAGGTGAGGATCACACTATGTCCATCGATCGGCCACACAGACTAGTCTCAAACGTCCAAGGAAACATTACGAGTCAAGCGCAGAAATCACGTGGATTACTGTTTCTCAAGACGCACGACAAAAACAACATATTTTACACGAGTACAGATCGTTCAGGAGTAAAGAGAATACACACGGGAGGGCAAGCGTAAAGTGAAGCACGTCGATAATGACCTCAACAACGATTCCCGAGGTCGATTTTATTAGAAGCCCAGAGGGTTAGTTGCAAGTGCAACCCTGGTAGGTTCCAGCAGTGCATGTGCCCTGGACGCCATTGCAGCCGTTTGCTGAGCAACTGCCAACGTATCCACTGCCGCTGCCACACTTGTCGCAAGGGCAGCCGTTGTACGTGTCCGCAGTGCATGTGCCAATGGTGTCACTTGGGCTAGCAAACACGCCCGCACAACCTGTGGTCGAATGTGTGTTAGCGGATCGCTTGAGGTGCAGACGAGGTGAGTTTACCATTCTGGAAGCAGTTTCCGATGTAGTCTTGGCAGTTGTTTCCGCTCTGGCGCTCAAGGAGGCTACCCTCCTGCGGAGAAAGCTACGGTCAGTGATCATTCTTCGGGTTGTGAGGCAACATACAGCGCGTCCCATCCACGCCAGGCGTCGCGGAAGCCAATGCAGCGGCAGCTGCGAGGACAACGAAACCCTTGACGAAGTACATGCTGATATGAGTAGATGGATTTATGAGATGAGCTAAAACTTGAAAGCTGAGGAAGTTGCTGAAGTTGCTGAGCAACTCGAGCTTTGTCAACGAGGTTTATATACCTATCCTTGATTCCTCTTTTGGTCAGAATGTGACAGCACGCTGGAACAACATAGGTAGCGGGCATGACAATGCCGTCCCGGACCACCATCAACGGAGACCTGTGACCCAAATCAATGACGTTACTTCAAAGGTGATTAGTTCGACTTGCCTGACTACATTCACTCGGATTCATTTTCATCGCTGCCCGTCAGATCCGACGGGGATCAACAAAAGAGCCTCCAGTTCCGAGACGAGGCGATGTCTGTCATTCGTCGCGCCACCTCGTTTTCGCCGTTCGCTCGCAGTGTAATGTACAGAATAAAATGTATGTGCTCACTATAAAGGCTGTCGTAAGGTGAGATGACATGGACGATACATAGCCATTATTAATACACACGTCGCGACCACTTACTCTGAAGATTTAAGGGTCCTCTGATCGGGAAAGGTGATTGAATTGAGAAACACTGGTCATCGCGAAGCTCGGGCCGCTGCAGTGATGTGCAGAAAATTTACCTTTCTGAGGACTATGTGAAGGGTGGAACCGAAGATGCAATGAAAGCACTGGATTGACCACGGTCATAAGTACGATGTTTGCGAGTGTGGACACTGCGGAGTAGACGTTCTCGATCGGTCTCGCACATAGCCGATGACAATGATTTCGAATGCTGTTCAAAGAGCTGGTTAATCTCTTGTGCTCAGCAAGGTACTGATCGTGGGGGATGTAAGACTCAATATTTGTCGAACGGACGAAGCTTCACTCGCACAAAAGACTCTTGAAATCTACTACTGCTGGCCACACGCGTGAGTATCACCTCACCGAAGGGATGAACGACTTATCATCGCACAGGTCGCATTCAGCATGCACGGGTGCCATCTCAAGAACAAGTTAACAGCAATCTAATTATAACATGTTCCCGCATGTTGTCTAGCAGTGGGAAAGTGCTGTGACTGCGTTTGTACGGATATGTGCAAGTGTGGAATAACCGACGCTCACCGGGTTTGTTCTGAAGCGATCTGATAGAGCTCACAGAGCCGTACCAGACCGACGGCAACGACCTCATCGAAATGCTGTTCAAAGAGCTGGCTGATCTCTTGCGCGCAGCAAGGTACGGATGATCGTGGGGGTGCATGTCACAACATCCTGATCTGGCATAGCTTCACCTGCACGAAAGGCGCGTTGAAATCTGCGTTCCCTGACTCAGCCTCGCAGAGTCGTCTACAAATGCTTACGTCCATGGTTTTCATTCACCTACTCAGAGTCAAATAGTGGTCTGGTAAAAGTCGTTGTGGCGCAAAGTGCTGCGCGGATTCCCACGTTTTAGGAATTTTGACCAATCAAAAAACACGAGATTATTGAATTTGAAAATTGAATTCCTTGACCCTTACAAGTTGGAAGCCTATCTCGCGCCTCAGGCCTCAACATTGGTGCCAAGCGATGTTCGCAGTCTTTGAGTGAAGTGCACCCTGGCATAAGAATATCGACAACATGAATTCGAGCTTGGTAGTGTATGCTTTGCAGCTGCTCCTTTGTCGGACGGACATCAGCATTGCAAATAAGGTTGGTGGCCTGCTGTGCACGCTGGAGCATTGGTGCAAGTCGCATGTCTTCCCA
Source organism: Lanmaoa pseudosensibilis (assembly GCA_038092875.1). NCBI lineage: Eukaryota > Fungi > Basidiomycota > Agaricomycetes > Boletales > Boletaceae > Lanmaoa > Lanmaoa pseudosensibilis. The sequence continues at coordinate 9,369 of JBBPRF010000994.1, read as the reverse complement.
GTGAGCGTTCTCAAGTTCATACAGGATCGGAAATATTCCGGACTGGACTTTCGCCGGTGTCGATGAGCGCTGCTCCACGAAAATTGTTGTACCGATATTTATGTCGTCATAACAAAGGACATGGGGCCGTTGAGCAATGCGGATCGCCTTATCCACGCACTAGAATGCCAACTGGTTCAACAGCGCAGAAAGCGATGTGAACGAAATGAGGGCTTCAATGGTCTGTCATAACGACGAAAGCTGCACAATCGACATGGTGACCGTGTAGGTTTGGAAATAGCTGAAGAATCACCGTAGCTCAGTGACTTCCAACTTCTTAGACTCATGGTTGAGGCTGAAGCAGGCCACGAGAAGACCTTAAGGCTCAGCGCTTCGCCTGAGCATGAATATTTTCCCCGAAAGTTTTGAAAACATAGCATGTTGAATTGGAGCTGCTGGCCACTTCATGTGACACGCCAACACCCCGTCGTCAACTCGACTGATAACGGAATAAAGAGGGAGTGTAGGATCGCACATACTCGCAACGTATGGCAGCTGCGAGGTTTTCCATAGTTCTCCCTTTGATCGCCTGCTGTCTAATGTGATCTGCAGGTTGGAGTGTATGATGCCACGACGCGAGTAGAGGCTCTCGGTTGCTGTGGTTGCCCCAAGTCAGGGGACGTTATGGCCTAGGCGGAGGTCACCACAAACCTGAATGGAAGCGGTGTGCACTCAGGTAGATACGAGTACACGGTGGACAGACCTTACATCACTCGTTCCCTGCTCCACTGTACAGTTGTCAGTCCATTGTCCCCGTGGCTCAAGAGGCACGGATTGCGTATGTACGTTACTCATCGTCCGGCACTCGTCCTCGAGTTCGCATTGACAGGGTTATGGGAGCTACTGGACGTGGCAAATCAACTGTGCGTACACGCCATTCCGACATCAACGTATTATATTGTATTGCAATGGACGTTTCTGATTGCTGGTGTTTCTAGTTATCAACCTTGTCAGGGGGTCAAACCTGGTCGTTGGTAACGGAGTGAGGAGCTGCACTACCGATGTGGAGGAATCAGTGATTCACCCACGATGACGCTGGTTGGTACACCAGGGCTTGACGACTCCTACCGCATCGACACAGAAATTCTTGCATCAATATCTGAGCACCTCGCCAAGATGTAGGTGTCTTACCTCATACCCAATCGGTTTTGTAGTTGTTCTGGTGGATCTCCTATGCAGGTACGGAAGAGGTACTACTCTCACCGTGTGTCATCTACACGTATCATATTTCTGACGTGAGGATGGGAGGAGCATGGAGACGTAATTTGTCTCTTCTGCGGGCACTGCGGAAATGAAAGTCTCTGCAACGTTCTACCATGTAATCTGGTGTCGATCCCAAGGTAGACGAGGCACTGGAATAAGAGCTTGCGACCTCCGATGACTTGTTCAAGCGCATCCTAGACGAAGGCCCGCAGCTTTTTCGCCATGATGGCGGGCAGGAATATACACTGCGCAACCAGCGCGAGCTGGTTGACAAGGGCAAACTACTTGCCGACGCTGCTGTGGGTGCTGAGCTCTCTCACCAATTAACGGAGCGCATCAACCATCTCGAAGAGGAGATAAAGCTGCGCGAACAGATATGTCAGCTGACGCTGGCAAAGGAGGAAACGAGCTTCAAAAGACGCAGAGAGAGATGCGTCGTATCAAAGAGGACAATCAAATTAAACGCCTGGAGATAGATGACGAGGTAGGTCAGCTAGCTTTCATGCTGGCCCACATGGTCTTTGCATGAGAATTATGGAGAACGCAAACCCACCGAAGGCAAAGGGTTGATTCAGCTGGTGGTAGCAAGTAGGGCGTATGGTTGGTTGACATTCAAGAGGTTTTCCGAACCTTTGTGTTGGCAAGAGCTTCATGCAAAATGTTGCAAGATGATGCGGATGCGTTTATCATCTCGCAGACCTTGTCGCCGTAGAAAAAGATACTGAAGTGATGATGTCAGACTCAAGTGAAGCGGACTTTCGAGTCTGAGCTTCATTCCGACACCCGCATCAGCGTCAAATCATCTCTCTCGCTCCGTTCATTTGGTAGGCGGAAAGTACGACCACAAACCACACAAGACGTTGAAACTTGATGGAATATTTCCCCCGTTTCCTTTTTTCCCCCGTATGTACTTAGTAGGAGCTGTCTTACCGGGCCGCTTAGGCAACCCGAACAGCGCCGCTGTGTCTGTTCTGTCGCCAAAGTGGCCTGGTAAGAGATCTCCCAACGAATTTTCATGATATACTACAGTAAGACTTGACGATTGAAAATAGGACGAGGTCCTGGTTACACGGGGAACCACAACCAAGCGACTCTCCAAGCCTGGACATGCACAGCAACGGTGATTACGAATCCGCACGGGCCACTTCATTTTATCTCAGGAGCAACTCCAAGCCAAATTTCTGTATCCGTTTTCACCACCCGTCATCATTTCACCACCGATAAAACCCCAATCGTACCATGGATCTAGAAGAATTCGAGGTTAATCATCATAAATTTGACACGACCACGAACGATACAATCAGCTCGTTATCGATTCCAGATGCGTTGAAGTGGATTGATGCGGAATGGCACACTGCCAGCAGGCGAGCTAGGTGGATGGATCTACTTGGTGACTATGCTGGAATTGAGCCATTCGTCATCGATGGTGGGGTTCTGTCGCAAGTGTTCCATGTTTGTTTCGCTAATCCGCGCCCCTTCTCTATAGGGTATTCATTGATCCAACTGGTTATAGATGATCCACTGCTTGCATTAGGCAAACCAGGTGGTAAGCATCGTCGTTGCATTACGTCGTAAAGGGTTCGTGCATGACCATGGGATCAGATCCTTCCTTCCAGATTCTACACGCTTTCCACATACTTGAACGTACACTGGACGAGTTTATCAAGCGCTCTGCTGTGTTTGACATCGTATTTTTGGATGGTGAGTTCCATGTGGTTTCCTGGACTCCATCTGAAACCTAGTAGAAACCCGACACCTTGCGTTGAGGACCGGTGTGGGTGACTTCGAGGAAGCATCCAGGTCTCTTGCTCGTAGACTTCTATTCAATCACTTGTTAAAGATACCCCGAGTCTCTGTGTACGTTTTCACCGGTCTTTCCGATCCCAAATGGAGGGAATATCAGTTTTTGCGAAGAGTAAGTCAGCATATGTTATTGATCTTCATCCCGTTTACTCTCACGTAGCCCATGTTCGCCCTGGTCAATGATGGCAGCACAGATCAGGATCCGATAGATCCTTTCGCTGCTCAACGCCTCCTTTGCCACCGTGTCTTTTTGTGTGATCTTTTAACGAATGGGTTGGCGCTCGCACTCTTGGCCGGTGCTGAATTCCGTGACTCGAAGGCCAGCCTCCTTACGTAGTCTTTACGAGTGAAGACTTATTTATCTCTCCGAACAGGTGCTTTCTTTTGTCTACGAGTCGAAATCACGTCGAACACAGGATTTTATTCCCACCCTTATTCGTGGTGCATGTTCCACAGCGGCTCGTGTTCTCAACGAGGTGGCGAAGCACGTTACTCTCGTTCCGTCATTCACATCAATTGAAACCCTACCAACATTGAGCGCACTTGCGGCCGAGGATGTCGTCCTAGAGGTGGCATTCCTGACAAGATTTTCCGGTCCTCAAGAGAAAGCTCTCTTCTTTGCATTCCTCATTCATCTAGTGTTACTTCCTCGTCTCTCGACGCAAGATCGTGCCAGAAGATTAGAGCCTATGCAAGCCGAATTCAAACGTCAGCTCGCATCGGACTTCCTCCCGACCGTTTTCAGAGCTGTGGAGGTAGCTATTACGTCATTGAGTACAACCATCGATATCGATGTGAGGCTATTCATCGCGCTCGTTCGGTTCTTGGCAGAGCACAACACTCTCTCGGTGCAGGATATTTTCGGGAATGATATCGCCAACATCGTGGAGGATAGGCTATCTTCGTTCTCTGTTCCAATTTCAGCATTTTCGCAATTCGCTACGGAATTCCTTCCGTTGGCAGCGTTTGCCTCTCCAGCCACAGAGAACAGGCTTGGATTACTTCCCTTCAGCAACAAGATCTTCGGCGACGAACTCGCGCCTATTCGTCGTTTCACTGACGATGATGGTGTGAGTGCCCACCAAGTCGATGAAGCGGAAGAAGATGAAGGTGTGGACAGCGACGAAGGGTCCGATACCGACGAAGGGTCCGATACCGACGAATGGAACACCAGTAGTGAAGAAGGGGAAGAAGAGACAAGCGCACCTAAATTTCCACCGGAAGTACCCAGAACAGGTTATTTCGACGATGGTACGCTCTTCAACGACACCCGGCATTGGCACAACCACAAAAGGCCCCTATTGCCGAAGCACCTCGGAGGTGAGGCGCCGCCTGCGAATGCTACGGAGTGGCAGCGGAAGAAGAAACTTCGGGCTGACCAACGATTCATGAAGACGTTGCATGATCAAGCTGCGACCTTGACGGGTGCATCGGGCGCAGCGCTTCATCAGATCATGATACCGCCGGTCAGTGCGGCAGCAAATCATCCCCCCTCCAAGGTCATTGCATTCACATTGTGCGACCGATCTGTTCATCATTAACTGAGACGCATCAGCCACAGAAGCAAAGCTATACACGTCCCACTGCTTCCAAGGCTACTCAGAAACACTCTAAAGCCGACGCCATTCGGGAGAAAAATTTGGCGCAAAAGGCCCAAAAGCAATTCAACGAGTCGACTGTGTGGTTGACAGAGCGCATCCGCGATCTGGATTCCGAGACCTCGGTGTCTTCTCTGGAAAAGACCCTCTCAGATTTGAAACGCAATCCGAGGTCCAACGAGCCATTTGTTGTAGCCGAGTTGGCGTTGTATCGTCTCCATCGCTTGTTTCAACATTGGATCTTGGATCCGGAACGTGAGTCAGTTGCGGTCCGCGACAAACATGGCATAACGGCACTTCGTACGATCAAGGACATCCTCGAGCTCAGCTATTCGACGAATGACATCCGAAGATGCATCCAAGACGTCCTGAATGTCCTCGGCTTCTCCGGATACACGAACACGCTCACGATCGCTTCAACGACGCAGGAAGACCGTCGACTCACTTTCAAATTTGTCAAGCTAGTCAAGTCAAAAACACAAGAACCCTTGCACGCGTTCATGTGTATTAAAGAGCATCCGATCGAGTGGCAGTTGCGCGTTTTTGGCGAGTACATGGATCGGAGTATGGACAGCCAAGTCGATCCGCGGGTCTCGTTCAAGCCCGATGCATGGCAAAGACAAGTCCTAGACGCGATTGATAACAACAAGTCCCTTCTCGTTGTCGGTGCGTGATCATCAGATCGGACGACATCTGGGGTGTATTGAGCTATGTATCCTCAGCCCCGACCAGTGCGGGTAAAACGTTCATCTCATATTATGCGATGGAAAAGGTCCTTAGAGGGTCGGACGAAGGTGTCATCGTTTATGTTGCCCCTACGAAAGCGCTCGTTTCCCAGGTCGCTGCTGAGATATACGCGCGGTTTAGCAAGGACCTGAATGGTCGTAAGTTTTCCCCGTTGTTCTTACCAAAAGACCCGATCGAAACGCGTCATGATATGCAGGGAGTTGTTGGGCCATTCATACCAGGGACTATCGTATCCACGATCCGCAGAATTGCCAGATTCTCGTGACGGTTCCAGAGATGCTTGCTATCATGATGCTTTCGCCACCCTTGGCGGAGGTGTGGACTCCCCGTGTGAAATAGTGGGTTGGTTTCGCCTGTTTTCTTGCGGTGGTTCACGATTCTTATAGTATCATTCTTGATGAAATACATACGATCGGTCAGCAAGAAGGTGGGTCTGTATGGGAACAAATCCTGCTGCTGGCTCCTTGCCCTGTCATGTCAGTTTTTGTCCCTTCCTCACCCACGTTTGGCCGACAATGATCTATTTGATCTTGTACAGTGGTTTGTCCGCGACAGTCGGAGCACCCGAGAAATTCAACACATGGCTCGAAGCTGTTCAGAATGCGGGCGGTTTCCAGCACACCTTTGTCCACCACCCACACCGATACTCCCATCTCCGCAAGTTCTTCTACAATATCTACGAAGAACCAAGTGGCACGTTCGAATCGATCCCCACGTATAAATCCACTGGACGGATGCGATACCTCCATCCGATCGCGATGCTCGCCTTCGGACCTAGGTCTATCCCTCCCGATCTGGCATTAGAAGCCTTAGACACGTTGACGTTGTATCAAGCGCTCGCGGCCCATGGCGACGTACCACCCTCGACGTTGGACACGTTGGACCCATTGAAGTTCTTCCCCACTGACAGACTCTTGCAACAAAAGGACGTAATCGCATACGATGCGGCGCTCAAGGCATGTCTAGCGCCAATGGTTGCCCAGTTCGATCCACGTGACCCAGCAACCCCGTTATACAAGGTTATTGCGAACCTCGAGGATGGCGCGCTGAATCGGGTACCCACCGAGGTGATCAATACTCAGCCCGAGCGCACGGCGTTCACGGGAAACTTGATTCATCTAGTTTGTGACCTCCACGCCCAAGGCGATCTGGTACGCTTTCACGTGTTCGGAATGTGCACGCAGAGTTTCTCAACACAACTCTCTCCATCCTAGCCAGCGATCTTTTTCAACTTTGATCGAACAGACTGCGAGATTATGGCCATGATGCTCCGCCGCGCTTTACTCGGCAAAGAAAAAGAATGGCGCGCGTCGAATCCAGAATGGCAACGCAAACTAGAGCAATACGAAGAATGGTTATCGAGGGCGAAAGATCGCGAGCGAGCAGCTGCCAGAGCAGCGAAAAACAGAGTAGATTTGGACGAGGTCAAGACGGAGACGGCGGAGTGGCAGGCGACGTTTGATCCCAACGCGCCGCTGCCCCAGTTTTCATTTACAGGTCAGCATTCGTCGTATACGCAAAGTATGCTTGAGGAGGAGTTGGGGCAATTGGCTCGGTGGACGTCGACGCCGAAGTGGGCGCTCTCTTGCTTGCGACGGGGAATTGCGGTGCATCATTCTGGCATGAACAAGCGCTATAGGACGATTGTCGAAAGGTGGGCAAGGTCGGCATTTGGTTTGTGTTTCTGGATTGCTGAGACGGTCTGATAGCCTGTTTCGTCGGGGATTCATTCGTGTCATATTTGCAACAGGTTATTTCTCATACGAGGCATCGAAGTGAACGCCTCTAACGGTGACTTGTACAGGCACGCTTGCACTCGGTATCAATGCACCAACGAAGACATCGGTCTTTTGTGGTGATTCGCCATTCCTGACAGCCCTCATGGTACGTCGTAGCCGGATGCACTCGTGGGATGAAGCTGATGCCCCCCATCAGTACCGACAATGCGCTGGTCGTGCTGGGAGACGTGGATATGATCTTCTTGGCAAGGTCGTGTTCTATGGTCTCCCCATGGATCGAGTGCAACGTTTGACCTTGTCCAAGCTCCCATCTCTCGGTGCCAGCTTCCCGGTGACATCTACGCTCATTCTTCGTCTTTTTAACCTTCTCGAGGGTTCTGGGTACGCGCCCGCCGCCGTGAATGCCGTTCAACGCTTGTTCCGTCTTCCTCAAGTCAGCTTCGGTTCCGAGGAGGGCAAACACCAACTTCTACACCACTTACGTTTCAGCATCGATTACCTCCGACGTGCGCGCCTGTTAGACGAACATGGTCGTCCGTTTAATCTTTTCGGGATCGCCTCTCACCTGTACTACACCGAACCGAGCAACTTTGCGCTCGTCACGTTGCTCAGACACGGCGTCTTTCACCGGATCTGTGCACAGCCCAGCGTCATCCAGGCCAAGCGAGATTTCATCCTGCTCATGAGTCACCTGTTTGGAAGACGGTACTTACCGGGATCATATCTCAAAAGGGAGAATACGGCAGAAATCATCAAGACATCGGCGTCGATGGTAATATTACCACCCTTGTCGGACGACGCTCGGCGCGTGCTCGCAGCGCACGAGGAAGAGATTCTCCGGATCTTTACGGGGTATGCGCTCACATATGGCTCCCAGCACAGCGCCGAATTAGGACCCGACACCTGCCTTCCGCTGAGCGGTAGTGAGCTCGGTGGGACACCTACTTCTCATACGGCAGCGCGGTTTGAGAAGTGGTTGCAGGAAACGGCGTTAAGGGTCGTAGCGAGGTCGCTGTTTGTCGCGAACTCGGGGCATGACGACAGGTTTGACAGCGTAGTGGATTTGGCGAGAACGGCGAGGAAGGGATTAAGTCTGAATGAACACGCTATTCCTTCGTTTGCGCCCATCTTTGCGATGCCGGCGCGAGCCGAGTCCGACGGGGATGGGGACGAGAATGGGAACCGAGGCTCAGGGCACCCTCCTGCCAAACCCCACCCACACACTCATGGCTTTGCCCTCAATGCGTACATCCTCGATTTTTACACACACGGCCAGGTACAGCCATTGAGCGAGGCCAACGCAATCCGACGGGGCGACGTCTGGTTCGTGTTGCAAGATTTTGCTTTGACCTTGATGACGGTGCGAGGGGTGTTGGAACAGTTGATTATGCGGAAGCGGGAGCGGGTGAATCTGAGGGAGGGATCGAGTACGGACGAGGGCGAGGGCGAGGGCGAGGGTGAGGGTGAATCGGAGGATTTGGATAGTGGGTTTATCAATGTGGACGATCCGACGGAAAAGGACGACGATGGGGATGATGAGAGAGGGAAGCGAGGGGTACAGACGGGGAGTGGGATGGGCCGCGCCAAACCCAGTTGGGTAGCGGAGAGGGACTGGAGAGTTCTCGAGGTGGTGCACGAGGCGACGGAGGAGTTCGATGAAAAGTTCAAGGGGATGTGGGCCTGAAGAGTTGCTCAAAGTTGTTGCGGATTCATGTTGGTCATGTTGGATGATTCTGTTGTATGTCAAATTGTTATACAAGTTATCTCCCTGTTCTCGTAACGTGCGATCCACGCTTTGCCTTTTCCAATAGCAGGAACTGGCAATGAACGCATACCGGTTTACAATAGTGTGTAGCTACCAATAAACTATAGCGAAACATATCGTAATTCAATCCTCCATCAAGGGTTCATGGGAAACTAAAGTCGTCGAGAACTAATGTACTTCGATCGTACGAATGCTGTCTATCAAATCCGTCAATGGGGCCTGCTCGCGAACTCGGACCATGATTAGACTGTCTGCAGCGACTCGCTTATACTCTACTCGCGACACTGCCCCGAACAACAGCGCACCAAACAGCTGCCTGAGACGGGCGATCAACCGGAGTGCTTGTGTGGTTCTGTCGAGTGCATTCGCACCATCCGAGGACTCTTGATCCAGCAGCGGCCGGATCCACGGATGGACGAGGTAGAGACTCTGCATCCCAGCCAAGTTGTCTACTGTCTTGATCTCGATATCCCCG
>JBBPRF010000993.1:0-12190 GCA_038092875.1 Lanmaoa pseudosensibilis | reverse complement strand
AGTATGGGAATGTTTTAAAACTCAGACATCATGTTTAAATGTATATATTTATTTGTATGACCAAACAAGACCAAATAAAGTCATGTTTGATTGAGATTCTAAATGTCATAATAAAAGTCCAAAAACTGTTCCAATGGTATTGCTGTTTTAAAAGTGGTGTATCTCAATAGCCCCTGACCTGGATCACATGACCCAGTGACATAATTTGTAGCCAGGGGTTTGTACATTATTTGTCTCCACCAAAGCTAAGTGAAATTCCCATGAGTGATTGTGGGGCGCTTTGCACCCCAGTTTGGAGTTAGGGATTGGAATGCTTTTTGGAGTCACTGTAAGGAGTTTGGTGATCCTGACTGCCATCCACCTCACACTGCTGCCACCAGACTCAGCCAATTGGCGTTTATCACATGCAATGTTGGTAATGTTGATGCGTATTTTGCAGCTTGTGAGCTATTTTGGCTCAGTGGTGTGTCACACCCATTTTGGCAGAACTGGCTGCTTGCTCAACCTTCCCAATTCATTACCCCCAAAGGCCTACATGAATGGCATTGCAAATTCTGGGAGCATAATGTTTGCTGGTGCATGCAGACCCTTGGTGTTGATGAGCTGGACTTCCAATTCTCTATCATCCTGGCTATCACTGGTCTCTGCCACTTTTCTAGTGGAATCACAAAACTGAAGCAAGTCAGCAGAAGAGCCCAACAGGACATCCAATGATTGATCATTGTTGTCATTGCCAGTGCCACAAACCCTGATGTCATCATTGTGGTCTGCACCCTCATGGAATTTCGATATCTCTTTCAGGCCACCACTATTACCTCAATTACCCATGATAGGATCAAAACTGCACTGCAAGAGTTTCACAACCACAAGCATGCTATCATTGATAATGGCTTTCATTGGAAAGCCAAGACAAAATCTATCCTAAAGCATTGGCATATTCTGAAGATTGAACTATTGCAAAGTGTAGTTTCCAGTATCAAACAGGTTGGCTCTTTGTTACAATGGTCAGCAGACACAATGGAGCACACCCATATTGAAGTTGTCAAGGACCCCACCTTGACCATCAACAATCAAAACTATGATGCTCGGATCTGCCAGTGTCTCAATTGCTACAAGAAGTGTTGACTTTTTGACACTGCATTGGCACTCCATGCAGTTGTGTCACCTAATGATGAGGAACATGATGATGATACAGAGAAAAATGATGATGGAGACAATGGAGAAGGTGCTATGAATGTACTGGACGATGTATGGGCCCTGACACATAAGACCATGAACTTTTTCAATATGGCTACTTGATCCTCTTCCTCTCCTCCCAAATCTGTCCCCACTCCTCTCTGTACCTTTATAGCTGGATCTATGGCTATCCACCTCAACTATGATGTGTCACACAGGCACATTCCTGTTGATGATGTCACTGAAATGTTTGAGCTACCTGACCTCCATGGGGCATTGGCCAACTACATCCATTGCAAGCAAAACTTTCCCCAGAACCTGCACACTTTTGGTGGTCAAAGGAGGTCCCCAGTGGATGCTTACCTTCCATTCAAAAATCTCCATGTGTGGTACAATGTTTGTCTTCAGCAGAAAGCATACCATGAACTGTCCATGGTTGCTTGCACTTTCATTGTCCATGCCCACCCTCCTGACTGTTTGTGGAAATATGGGTGGTATGATGCAGCAATCATGAATATAGACAACCAGTGGCAGTGGCCATTCAGTGGATTGCAAGGCAAGCACCTTTCTTTTTGTGCTACTGGGAGTATGAATGCCTAGACTTTGACAGGTCACATTGTTGTCAATGTCCATCTCATCATGTGTCCCACTGTTTCCAAAGGATGTAGCAATGTTAGCCTGCTTTCTGACTGTTTCCTGATGTATGCACAGCGCCTTGACATTCTTGCTCAAGGGAATAGTCCAGTCAAGTGTACCATGGGTTTGCATGTACTCAAAAGGGCCACATGTGCATCTGGTTCTCTGCTTGGTGAAGTATTTCCCATGGATCAGCTTCGGTCATATGCTCATATTGTTCCACATTTTGGTTGGAAGGTAGACAATTGGCTTAGCTCAACCAATTGTGTGCATTCTTCACAATTGTTTTTCCTGAACAAGTACTTTGATAAGGACTTTTTCTATGCTATCAACTGATGCTTTCTGTCACCTATATCCATCCTGTAATTACTTGTACTTGTGTGAATCCAAGGAAGATTGTCTTGAATTCTGGTGAGGCATATATGTAATATGGTTGATCATGTCCTCAACTTAAAGTTAAACCCACTGGCATCACCTTCACCCACTCAATTACCCTGATTCTTAGCTTATGCCTTGCACAGAACCAAGCTCAATTCTTCACTGACTTTTGCCACCTTCAGCCTGTTACACCAACTCACTCGGAAGGCGCATTTTCCAACTGCTCAGAGATCATTGACATCAGGTCATCACCTGTCCATATCTGCCTTCACACTTACCTCAATGGTCATCTGTGATGACACCTACTCCAACAAATCATCATCAATCATCACTCAGGGTATGTTCCAGCCATGGGAGACCAACCGGGTGTTGAGTTGATCCCATCACTCTCAGAGAATTTGAAAAGATGATCCTCAGGAATTTATTGATCCCAAGTCCTATTCAGTTCCCAGGAAATCTGTCACTAACTACAAGGTGGATGAAGATGGCAATTTGGGATTTGATTCAGAGGTGTTCAATAGACCTGTATTGCTCTTTGGCAGCAGTGGATTGCAAGGTAACCCATCTGTACCCAATTTGCCCCCTACCCATTGTAAGCCTTAGTGCCAAGGTCAAAAAAGACAAGAAAAACTTCTCAGGCATACATTTGACTGGCTTTAGGTCCCTTTCGTTTATTTTCTTTCATGACATTTTTCTGCCTGACCCTTTTTCTCAGGGATTTCTCATTGAAATCTGAACTTCTGCGAGCAATCAGTGATCTTGGGTTCAAACATCCTTCAGAAGATCCTTCTGTTGCAGTTTGAATGGCATTTTCTTTTTTTGACTTACCATTCACAGTTCAACAAGAATGTATTCCCCAAGCTGTCCTGGGAATGGACATCCTTTGTCAAGCAAAGTTGGAACACAACGAGACTGCAGTCTTCATACTTGCAACATTGTAGCAATTGGAGCCTGTGATTGGCAAAGTTTCCATGATTATCTTGTGCCACACTCACAAACTCGCCTTTCAAATCAAGAACAAGTACATACCTGATATACAGGTCCACACCTTCTATGACAGTACTCCTGTACACAAGGATGTGAAAATCCTTTGTAACAAGAATTGGTGCCCACACATCATTGTGGCAACTCCTGGCCACCTGAATTTCTTCACCTGAGACAAGATTCTGGATGCCAAGAATGTCAAACACTTTACTTTGGACAAGTGCAAAAAAATGCTAGAGCAGCTTGGTTAGTTTCTGCCCCTTCAGTTTTGGCTGCCAGCCTTGGAATGTTGTGCCATTAAACAAATTGTGCCCATCACACCAGTCTCTGCCATCAGTAAATGAAGCTCTTGTCACCATACTCAACATCACACTGCTAATGTGAGCAAATGCTGTGGGCACCACTTGGAATTGGTGTTGAAGCATGGTCATGGGTTCATCGCTAGGTTGCTGAGTTGTTGAGAGTGTTGCATGATGAAGAATGTCATGGGTCTATTTCCAATTCCTGCTCTTGCTGCAGGTGAAAGTTATACATGGGTTTATTCACAATTTATGCTTGGTGCTTGCACATCCTTTCCTGTTTTTGAGTTTCTTCTTTTCTCGCTTGACCTGAAATTCAATTGCAATATGACTGCTATCCTCTGCCCTTTGTTTGCTGCATAGACATGCATAGGGATGTCCAAGAAATCTTCCACACCACTCCCCACCACAAGCAAGTCATGATGTTCAGCGCCACCTTGTTGAAGGAAATCTGTATTACCTGTAAAAAAATTATGGCGAATGTGAGTCTTTGTGGACAAATTAAGAATGTGCACTGACATCAGAACATACCCACTTGATATTTTTGTTGATGACAAGACAAAACTGATGTTGCACAGTTTGCAACAACACTATATCAAGCTTGAAGAGAATGCCAAGAACAAGAAGCTAAACAACTTGCTTAACACCTTGGAGTTCAACCAGGTAGGCATCATATGGGGTGATGTAATGAAAAGTGAATACTAGCTGCCACTGATATTTTCAGTCATGGTATCAATGTTGAACAAGTCAACATTGTTATCAATTATGACTGCCCTCCTGATGCAGACAGCTACCTTCTCCATGTCAACTGTGCTGGGCAGTTTGGCACCAAAACCCCTTCAGTTTTGGCTAACAGTCTTAGGATACTATGCCCAACCCCATCACACTGGACTCCACCACTGGTTAACAATGTGCTTGTCACCATACTTACTGGTACCCCTCCAATGTTACAATTTTCCTTCTTTCTTCTTGTCTTCTACTCTTTCTCATATGAAGTACTTGCACGACTTGGAGAGGTACCTCTAGTTGGCCCTATGCTGCCTATCTCCTTCTCATGAACACTTTTTCCCCTTGTTTCCTTTGCCTCTTTTGTTAGTCTTATCCTCAAACTTACACCTCCTCCACCAACTCTCTCACATTGGCAAGTCTTCCCTATCTTCCATACAATTCTATGACTTTCCTTTCCATTTATGTCTTTTCCTTCCTTGGTCCATGCGTGCTGGTCTACACTATATAAACCATATGCCTACTATCTGTATTCTCCATTCTTGATCTACACAATACAAGTGTACTCTTGAACCACCTTGAACCTTGTGTCTTAAGTCAAACCTTACTCAACTCCCTTGTCCTTGAACTCCTTACTCTTGTAGGCTAGCAGATGTTGGTCTCTTTGTGAGTATCGCCCAACTAGTGCTACTCCATAGGAGTACCTCTATTCTTGCATGCTTTGCATAACATCCAATTTCCTGCTCTTGTTGCAGGCAAAAGCTATGCATGAGCTTACTCACAATTAATGCTCGGTGCTTGCACCCCCTTCTCTGTTCTTGAGTTTTTTCTTTTCTTGCTTGACCTGAAATTCAGTTGTGATATAACTTCTGTCATGGTCCTCTAAGTCCACCCTTTCCTTTTTGCATAGACTCGGACATGCATGGATGTTGAGCTTGAGGAGAATGCCAAGAACAGGGAGCTAGTTCAATTCTGTGTTTGCAGACTCAGGCATCATGTCACTAGCATCTACCTCATTAGCTGTATGTACGTCCTTACAAACTGCCATACAGTGTACTGGCCCAGATTCCCATTGGCAGGTCAGGCAGATTCAGATAGACACCATACAGTAGGTCAGCAATTAGTCCATGTATGAAGCTGGACAGTGTCATTACATCACATGTTGGCACAACCACACCATGACAGTATGCCAAAAGAAATCACCACCACAGCACAACACCTCAATGTACCACATCCAAGTCTCCAGTTTCACAACAAATTGGCTAGGCTAGCCACAGATGGCCTTTTTTATGTCTACACACGTACAGGTCTGTACCCGGCTGGAGGTCCACCAGGTTATTACTCATTGATAACAGTGACTAAGAATGGTACACTGACACCAGCATGCTTGCCTCACAATGATTTAAGTAGAACACAAGGGCAGTTGAGTCCAGGTTGAGTTTCACCTCCCAAGTTAGTAGTCACACTATGCTGCCCACTTGGAAACAGCATCCATCAGCTCTGACAACAACTAATGCTTCCTCCACTCATAGCTCTTCCTGCTCTTCTCATAACCCTCTCCTTACCATTCTCGAAACATCTGCCACTGATGTGCAGAATAACAGCACAACTATTCGTGCTCCCCCAGACCAGTCTTCTAGGCAATGTTCAAAATGAACCAATGCCAGCACCAGTGGTCATCTCCAGCAGGTCAAGAGGATCAGATAAGCCATTGAGGTGTCTCCCTTAGTATTGAGGATGCATGTTGTTCTTCCTGATCATGAGCCAGTGAACATCATGGCTCCAACTCCATGTCACCCAAGGAAGGGGAAAGCTAAGATGGCAGCAGACACTGATTCAAAAGTGAAGGTGGTTGATTTTTGTTCTGGTGTATTATCATTCCCTAATCTCTATTTTATATACCAGACATCTTCTGCTACCCCAGGCCTCACCAATGAAAGACATAATGCAGTGGTGGAACCGGCTAAGGTCCCTGTTCAGTTAGATCAAGGCAGTCAATTCAGTTTTCAGCTGGGGGCACCACCTCCACCTACATTCATTGGCTCCCAGACTGTGGATGCCTTTGAGCATCACCACACAAATTTCGGGCATATGTTTAAAGCCTCACCCCCCATCTCCTGTTTGGATCAGCATCCTCCACCAGACCCACAATGCAACTCAAAGTGTGCTAGTAACAAGAGGCACATTATCACTTTTTGCAAAAGCTCTCTGTATTCCGACACCAGTAGTCCTTTGTCCTCACCACATGAGACAAAAGATGAGACAGGTTTAGGCAAGAATTCACCACCCCAATCTGATGGTTCCATGGAAGAGTCTGAGCACGAGAGAGGGTTACACCTCAACAGATCTGGGTCTAATTTGAAGGAAGAACTCCCCTCATCATCGCATTGATAAGGGGAAGGGGATTCTTCTCCCCAAGTTGAATGACATGGACAATGGTACTGATCAGTACTGCAATGGTGATGGTGATGATCACCACAGTAATGAGCATGCTGGTACCTGTCAATACTACTACAACAACAACAACAACAATCATGGTCTTTACGATGATCATGATGGTGGTGACCATATAGGTATGTTTTTTTATTATGGCTCAACAAGATTTCTGCTAACAAAGGATCATTCATTAGATGATAGGATTCCAGATATGTGTGCTAAGAATACTGATGAAACAATCCACACTTCGCAACACTCTTTTGTTCTGCCTCAAACATCCAACATCCAGGAGAAGATGCCCCTTCCCATGCAACAATCTGGCACTTAGATGCATCCATTGTAATCTCAGCAGGCACCCATCTGCCCCCTTGGAGTTCAGCCTTTCCATTCTTAGACACAGACAACTGCCCCATCCAGCCAGTGGCCTGATGCCCAGAAGCAGATGACTGCTTCAGCCGACCATCACCCTGTTCCTCATGCTCCTTGTCCTCCATCTGAACTCTCCAAAGGTTGACCACATCAATGAGCTCTTCCAATACCCCCAATCTCCTGCACCAACTTGGGAGCTTCCACAGGCAAACATGAGGAAATTTCACACCGTGTGGGGGATGAAGGGGTAGGTCTTTTTTTTTTTCCTTTGATAAAGTCATAGTAACAATTTATCCTTACTGCAGGTTGGGGTTAAATACAACCTTCTCAAACATCATCACACAGCCAATCATCATCACCACTCCCCATCCCCACAGTATCTAGAGAGTGTTCAGAATGGAGAAGATCATCAGCCATTGAAGAGAAGATGGAAGACCACAGCTGAAGTGGATGTGATGGCTACCAATGAGGATATGCAAGGGGAAGGTGGTGAAGACAATGGAGAGGAAGGGGAAATGGAGCACAGTCAGCACAATGAGGAGGAGGAGGAAGACAGGGCGGATAAGGAAGGTGGGGAGGACACAGCCCATCTCAATGGCAAGAAGAAAGGTGGATGCTACTGAAAGAATCTGAAAGGCTCGGTTGCTGCCAAGACCATGACCATGTCATTCTATCCAGTTCTGTGGCACAAACTACTCAACCTTGCAAAGACTCGCATGTGACCCCATGTTGCCATTGAGAATGCATTCCCAAAACTTGAGATAGCTGTTAGTCATGAATGCTGGGAGGTCCTTGATGAGGTCATCACTCACTTTGAGGCCAATGAGTGGGAGATTGAAAGAGGTATGCCTCATTTTCTACCATGAATATTTAACTAATGGTATACAGACATCTATTCATGCTACAAGGCCACCATGAGCAGGCTGGTAAGTAGTCATCTTGATTGCATGACTAAACTAATCATGTGATTGCAGATTTTCAATGACACTCAGACCTTCTGTAGTGACATCAAAAGGCAGTTATGAAATATATATGTCCCAGTTACAATCTTTTTCCACCATTGACAGCCACAACTGATGAGGAGTGTCTCATAGTGGTCATGAATAAAGCTGGTTGCCTTCTCAGCACCTCATCATATCTATGTGAAGAGCATGATGGGTTGGTATGTTGACATTTCAAGTTCTCCTCTCTCATCCTGACATGGAGTGCAGGGTAAAGCAAGCAATTTCACTCACAAGGTCCTCATAGATACAGTTCTTGAAACCTTTTATAGCAGTTTATTCAAATCCCTCTGCCAGTTTCCCAAATTCCAAGATGCCATGCCATACAAAGCTTTATTACTTGTTGCTGGTGTTACGCTCGACCTGGGTAGGATTGGACGTAGCCCTTGAAGGCGTAGGGAGGTCCTAAGTTTCATAGGTTCGAGTGTATTCCACGGACGCGTAAGTGATCATGTGGCGTGGGGGAATCCACTGGCACATGAAGTGACCAAGTGGCGAAGTGAGTCGTCCAGCGATCGAGCATGAAGTAACGATGTAGGCACGGAGTACAGATGCGCTAAGGCAATGCCAACCGTCCTCAGGTTCAAGGGATCTACGGTCGTAAAGACGAACACGTAGCGGGCAAGGAGAGACAAGGGACGAAGGAACAGAGGTACAAGGACCTTGT
Source organism: Lanmaoa pseudosensibilis (assembly GCA_038092875.1). Taxonomy (NCBI): domain Eukaryota; kingdom Fungi; phylum Basidiomycota; class Agaricomycetes; order Boletales; family Boletaceae; genus Lanmaoa; species Lanmaoa pseudosensibilis. The sequence continues at coordinate 3,518 of JBBPRF010000993.1, read as the reverse complement.
CAATTGCAGAGGTACTAGGTAAGACAAGGGCTAGTTGTCTAAGCTAGTGCACTATGCTTCGAAGGTCAAATAGAGATGCTATGTAGTGAATGAAGAGTAAAGGAATAGCATCGACAAAAAGGGGCCTTTGGTAAGGCGGCAAAGGAGAACTAGCTTAGAAGGCTAGAGGCAAGGATGGAGAACACTAAAGGAAGATGAAGGTGTAATCCATAAGGATTCCCAGAGGTAGTGATAGGGAATCTATCAAGGTGCGAAGATGGTAAGCGTAAGCTGTAGGAATGACCTCCCTTGTAGGAGATGAGCGTAGGGTACCAAGCGAAGCTCCAAGACTAAGAAAGTGTCTGTGAAGACAAGGCAACAAGTGACAATAGGAACAATGAAGGAAAAAGAATAGCGGATGACTGTTAGGGCAACAAGTCGTAACAGCTGGAATGGTAAGCCGTCAGAGTCCATCTACTATCAACTGGAGCTGGCCTCATTCTGTATTTTTCCAAGGTTCATGCGACACTTTGTTTATCCAGAACCTATGGCTTCATTGACAAAAAGACAGTCAAACTCAATTTGCAGAATGTCCAGGCAGTGTACAATGAGTTAACTGAGCAAATGGAAGCCATTTTGTCAGATCCTTACCATGGTGCAAAATTGGATAGCATGCTCAGCAATTGGGCAAAGAGCAGGATGTGAGTATGTGACTAATTAAATTATTGGATGACGATCTCACAGCACACAGGATGGGATATGTCATGAAGCCTAAACCCACTGCGGGTATGCACAACAAGTTCGCCATTGTCTTAGATTGATAGAACTCTGTTGTGGTACATCATGGTTGTGGTGTTGTCATCCCATCCTTTTCCATTTTGTTGTGTTGTGCATTTGTTATTTGTTGTGTTGTGCAGTTGTTGTGTTGTGCAGTTGTCATTTGTTGTGTTGTGCATTTGTCATAGTTGATTGCAATATATTCCTTTTGATCAAGCATGCATTACAACACTACAATACAGGGCCTACAGTACTGCAGGAGATGGGCAGAGCTGTGGTCCCATGATTACTGTAAATCTTTGTACAAACCAGGAAATCTTGTTACCACTGTATGTCTCTGTATAGAGCCAGGAATCCCATCACCACTGTATGGCTTTGTGCCAGTGTCAAAACTGGACTGCATTGTCAAGGGACTTGCTAACAAGCATTATGTCAAGATCTATCCAAATCGGGATACCATACAGTCATCAGATGCTGTACAGTTATATCACAGCACTGTAATGCAGCCATACAGAGGGGGACCTATCTGTAACACTGTGACAACTGTGACTAACTGTAGCACACTGTACAATCTCACACAGTATCTAAGGGGCTTGCTGATGTATGTAAGGGTTCTGTGCACAGACCATGAGAAAAGATAACTAGGAATGGAATAGGAATGGTGATGATGATGATGTGTTGTATGATATTGAAGGCCAATAGGAAGGCAACATGTTATTAGTATTACAAATGAAATGAATTGGAAATGAAGTGCAGTCAATGGCATCATGACTATGAACTGTGGAATCACATGAGAGAAATGGCAATTGCTGACTGGATAAAGTCACATAAGATGAAAGGAGAAAAGAAAATGTGTGAGGTAAGAGTCAAATGAACAACTTTAATACAGCATATAGCTAGTAAGTGGAAGAAAAGAACAGTAGTTCCTAGGAATTGTAAAATTACCCCCCAGTTACAGTTGAAGTCCCACTGAGACACTATTTTAAGGGGACCTGGTCATATTGGTGTAGGCAGTGTCATCAAAGGTGTTGTTGTCTACATAGATGTCATTGAGAAGCTCAGTTTCAATAGATATAGGGACAGGGAGAGGACAAGTGTGTCCAGATGATGTTACAAGTTTTCCCTATGGGCTCCAGGAGAGCTGCTCTCCTTTCTGTTTCTTCCTTCTTCATCTTGATTCAGATTTCATCTACAATTTCTTTGACAGTCTAATCCTCAAGTATTAGATCTAGATGCCTGCTTTTGTTCCATCCATGGATAGCCTCATTCCCTTCAAGGAAATCCCCTTTGTGCATTTCCTTTGTTTCCCCTTATCCCGTAGATTGCTGTGACACACCACTTGGTCTGTGCTCCACAGCCATCCCTATAAATATGCTGCCCTTGTACTACTATTTCTCAGCTAGTTCTACACAATCTAAGTGTAGTTTCTAGTCTTCCAGCCTTATTGATTGTGATTTTAAGCGCTGAAACCTCCCTTCACTCTATGAGACTTCAACCTATTCCAATAAGTGGTTTCTATAGCTAGAAATTACACTCCAGTGTAACAAAAGAACTAGCTCATCCTACACACTCCTACTATCCAGCAGAAGCACGAAACATTGCCTAGTATTTCCAGAGTCAGCAGAAGAAGCTATCACATAGAATTGCCTGAGTCACCCCCAGAAGATTTCCCCACAGAAATAGAGCTATCCAGAGACAAGGTCCAGGATCTCTTTGACATCCCCTAAGCAACTACCCCTGTACCAGTTGATGTAGAAATGACCAATGTTCCAACTAGAAAAACTGAGCTAAAGGCTGGTCTCACTGATGATTTCTCTGGCGACCTAAACAACACCTCCAGATGGATCTTGGCCATGGCAGCCTACCTAACAATGAATGAACCTCTTTATGGTGATGATGCCAAACTTCTCATATCCCTGAGTAAGATGAGCAAGGGATGAGCAAGAGACTTCCTCAAGGGATGGTACTTGAGGCTCACTGACAACAAGATCAAAGAAGAAGATAAAACCTTTGCCAAAATGGTGGAGGACTTCTGAAAGACCCCCATGACATAGTGGCCAAAGCAAGGGTCAAACTAGGAAACCTAAGACAGAACTATCAAGATCAAAAGGATGGGTTCAAGAAGTACATCTCTGAATTCCAACTCTTAGCAGAAAAGACAGGCTTCAAAGATGAAAACACCCTTATTGAATGGTTCATCCAAGGCCTAGACTCTAAACTCTCTCAATGTGTCCTCTCCATGGGGATGGTTCCCTCCACCTTGAGAGATTGGATTGCCAAAACCACCCAGTTCCATGCCAACTTCTGCTGTATCTGTTACAATTTTACTCCTTCCTTCAAACATTGTCCTTTTTCTTCTATGCGGTACTCGTACCACTTGGCAAGGTACTCCTAGCCGTCCTCATACTGCTTTCTTCCTTCTCACAAATACCACATCTCCACACTTCTCACGATTATTCTAATGACCTTTATCTTCAGGTTTATTCGTATCTTCGGACTTATCTCTCCTACGTCGTTTCTCTCACAACGGCGAGTATCCCCCACCTTCCATACAGTTCCATAGCTTTCCTTTCCTTTCATGTCTTGATCTTCCTTTGGTCCGTGCGCATTGGTTTGCATTATATAAACCTTTCGTACACAACTTGTATTCTCATTCTCGATCTTCGCAATACAAGCGTACTCTTGAATCACCCTTGAAACCTTTGAGTCAGAAGTCGAATCCCCTTCGACTTCCACTACCCCGAATCCCTTTGATAGATAAG
>JBBPRF010000992.1:0-12192 GCA_038092875.1 Lanmaoa pseudosensibilis | reverse complement strand
GATACTAACAGATTGCGACCATTTGATTTACGCACTATCGCCCAGGATTTTCTTTCTTTCTCGCAGGAAGTCCTCCATGCCAGCTTCAAGGAACCGTCCCCTGGTATACGGCACTGCAAGGCACACCCTGAAGTCTTTGCTCAGTTGCGTTCTGACCACCACGGAACGCCTTACCAAACGGCGTGCAGTCTATCCTTCAAGTCTTCCCTTTGTCCTCGATCCCTGATGAAACCTTTCACTCGATCAAATTGTCCTGCCTCAAGTCCGGGGCTGTCATGGAGAACGAAAAGCTGATTGTCTGCTCCAACGAATTCGCGTTCAATGTCAGCATGCCCTCGTGAGTTTTCGGAAACGTCCTGGTAGAAATGTTTGCAAACACAATTGTTGCGGGTAAGGTAGACTCACCACATCGTTTATCCCAAACACTTTTTTAATTAGGGTAGACTTTCCAACACCGCTCTGAAAGTTTTGACTGTTAGTGATCGACCATATGCAGAAGGATATCAGTACATTTCCTATGATAAACAATCAGAAGCTTCAGGCGATCAGTTTAATGTGATGACCAAAGAGCGCACAAGTGCTCACCGAGGGCACAGGCTAAGAATTTCACCGGTGGTTGAGGGTAATAGGGTATTGTAAGAACTTTCACTGGCGATGCCGATAGCGACCTCGATATTCTTGTGCAACTTGAAGGATGCTTTCACAAGCCAGCGTAAAATATGTTCAAGAGAGATAATAGCATAACTCACTTTGCTTCCCGTGCGTGTCGTCCCGCGCTTCGGTCATGACCTCGCTCAGTGTTCCATAGTGATGTAGGGAGTACGATTCCCTCGCCACCGCGATGGATACTGTACCGATACAGACAGTCGGTCCGGAGCGGGCAGCTCACTGGCGAAAATTCAGGTTCACGAGTCGATGCAACCGGATGTCTCACGAGCGGGATCAAACACTTCCTTGTGCTCATGACCAGGGGAGACTTGGACTGGAATCTCCATTTTAAAGCCCCCAGTGTCGGTTTTTAATATGATGTTGTCTACAGTCCTGCCCAATTCCTGTCGAACATTGAGAGTGATACCTATGAAGAAAGAATTGGTCTACGTTGATCGATGTGCGAGAACGAGGATCTACTCGATATGTAGACGAAGTCCTCTGACTCTGGAGGCGGCATGGATGATGGCGGCTGGGTCAAGTCACTGGCCATGGTCTAATGCAGGTGTTCGGTCACTGAGAAGGGGTAGAAGATATAGGTATTCGACTCCCAACGAATTCGGGTTCGAGTCGGCCTTTGAAGTTGTCGCCGTCGGGGTGCAGCCGTTATGTAAGCATCGTTTGCCCCACCAACACCTCGCCCTCCTTCCCTCGCCCTGACCACTGGCGCCGCAACCGCCCCCAATCCATTTACCTCCCACTCCTACCTCGACACACCCGGTCAATCCGACAACGTCACCGACCCGCTGCACTACGGCCATCTCGCCAAGGCGGTGGAGAGACTGGTGGGTGGGACTCCGAGTCCGGCGGAGTTGCAGGAGGGAAGGTATGCGAGTGCGAGTGCAGTGGCGAGGAATGGAAAACGCAGTAAAGACATCCTCCTCGAGGGTGGGGGGGTGGGGTTCGAAGTGGAACTCACCACGTGGGCATCGGACTGCGACCGCGACGGGGGATCGGAAGCGGGATCGGGATCGGGAAGTCCGCCGCCCGATCTTCCGCGTGACAAGCCTAGTCCGTCCTCACCAGTGTCAACGAACATCGGGGGGACGGAGGTACTAAGAGGTGGAAAGGGGATATATACGTTATCCAGCGATCGTCCAGCATGCCACCACGGCAAAGTCCCTCCGAGTCACTCCTCCCATGTTTCCGACCAACTCACTATCGATCGATCGATCAAACTTTGACAGAGGACGTCGAAAACTCGTCCATGAAATCTTCCACACGGCCTATTGCGCATCCGATGCTCACCTAAGCTCAAACTCGAACGCTTTCTCGAATCGACGCCATCACTGTGCGCTGTCAAGAACCAAGGGCGCTCTCGTCAGCAGACGTGTCGAGGGTCGAGATGACGCGTAAGCGGGGGGTGCTTCGACTCGTTAGGAGATGGTCGTTGGTCGTTGGATGGGGTTCAGTATGCTAGGGCGGCACGTTGGGAACGATCAAAGGCATTTTGGTTGGATACTGGGGTCCATCGACGGTTCACCTCATAGACGGGCTGGTCACCAGACTAGTGATCATCCTGGCACGCCGCGGCGGTTGGTACAGAGACTTCCATGATACCAGGGGCACTACAACATGGTGGTATATGTTACAAAAAGCAACGCAGAATATGAGAACACAAGAGCAAGAGATCCAGAAACAAAACAGACAATCTCCCAAGACAGCATGGCAACTACAAAATATCTAGCACCCTTATCTTCCCCACGAGATAGTCCGGTGAAACGTCTTTGAGCAGTTGCACGACGATATTACAATCAGATGCAACACGCTTGTATTCATTGTGGGATAGGCGAACGAGCAATAGCGCGCCAAAGGGCTGTCTGAGACGCACAAAAAGCCGCAATGCTCTGGTTGACTTGTCGAGTTGCGAGGAATGACGTGAAGGAGATACAGCGTGTGATGACGAGGAAGAGAGTGCGTCGGCGAGTGGAGCATTGTCGTTGCCATCCCCGACATCCCCATCAAGTGGGGTGAGCGGTGGAGTGTTATCGTCCACAATCGGATCCTCATCAGCAAGGACAGGACCAAGAAGGCACATGAGCCATGGATGCACGAGCACCAGATTTGTCAGGCTAGACAAATCCTCCGTCGTCTTGATTTCAACATTCCCAAATGCAGATGTCATGGCGCTATAAACATACGGAGAACCACCGCTCGAGGCCAACTGACCCCGTAGCGGAAACATGATACAAGATAAGCTCAAACGGCGGCTGGCGAGGCGCGGCGATGGGAGAGCGATGACTAGATCATATAGTTTCACCGCCGAGTTGTGATATCCCGAGCATGTTCGTAGTTCCGCGACCAATGCATCCATCTCGCTGTCTTCGATTAGCGATGGGACGTAGGGTGACACTGGCTCGCGATATACTCCAATCTCCGCGGGAAGACAGCTGTTGTAGTCGGATGCCTTCCCCGTCCAGGCTAGAATAGTGACATCCCCGACCGAATCAGGACCTCTTGCAAGAGACGACCCAGAGCGCGTTGTTGCCCCTCGCCGTATGTGACTGGGACGGAAACATCGAATATACCAAAGAGGGAGTAGACTATATCCTCTTGTTTCGTGGCGATGCGTGTCGCGGCAAGACGGAGTTTCTGCCGTACATTCTCCGATCCAGGTCGGAGCGAGAGCAGAACTTGTGCATCAACACCATTTGCAGCCGCCATCTCGCTCATGATCGCAGATGATTCCTTGTGGTTGTATACATTCTCTTGAGGACGATAGGGCTTCCAGTCTTCGGTGTAGAAACGGATGACCCGCGACGCGAAGAACTCTTGCAACGTCCATGCACGCGTGTTCCATAGACTCCGCTCGAGAGCACCCAGATCCGAGTCAGATAGTACTCCTTTGAGATGAACAACCGTGAGGGATGATTGATGGTACCATTGAAACATTGAGGTCAGGGATTCTTGGAGCACCGAACCGTCCACTTTGTTGATACAACACGTGTCAGACCATGCCCAGCGTAACCCAGCTTCCCGCACCGTCGCACAGAACATCACCAACTTCAACACTGTAGGTGATTTTGCCAGTTTGTGTACTGATTCATGAAGGACGTCGTGGAACAGTGGTTCAGCTCCTTCCCAAGTATGGGAGAATGTGGCATATTGGAAGTATTCTTGAACAGTCCGCCTGATGCGGGGGATGTTGAGTCTTGTCGTCATGGACGAGATGAGCTCCTTGAACTTTGGGTCGGCCTCGAATTGATTCATACGCTCGTGTTCGTCACAAAGATGACCAGTCTCCGTGTTAATAAGGATAAGCGGAGCGTCTCGCTGAGTACCCTTGACAGAGCTGCGAACAGCCGCTGTTGCCTGCGATGGGCTCACATAGCGCTTACGTGATTCTGTAAGAGGCGGAATCCTCAGATAACACTTTCATGTGAAATCAGAAAGTGTTTACCCTGAGTAGCAGGATCAGGTGATTGTTCAAGCTTTAGAAGCATGTCCTGATACGCATTGATTGCTTCATCATAACGGCGAGCACCAAGTAGCGCTGCATGCTTTCTTCCGTAGCCACGTGGAGACGACGGGTCAAGTTTAATCTCCTGGGATCGCATTAACTATTTGCTCTGGTGTAAATCAGGATACACGTACCGCGTTGGCATCCTCCAGGAAATCTTCACACACTTTGGTTAGCTTGATCAAATGGTCCGTCGATGAAGGATCGAGGGTCAACGCTGTATTGTAATGGACAATAGCATCTTCATATGAAGCAGAAGCCAAGGCGACATCTCCACGTTGTTCTAATGCCTTGAGGCAACGCGCCTTGAAGTCTGATGTTAAATCTCAGAGGGTACCGAGGGCCATGAACCACGTAGGGTATACTCACTAGCAACCCACTCAGTTTCATCTATAGACTTATGGAGAGAATCCGTCGCATCACTACGTCGTCGTTGGAATCCCTGACCCTGATTGCGGATACCTGTATCCTCTCCTGGCTCGGTCTGCATCCTTCGGAAACACTCAACTGCTTCCGTGATGCGACCGTCCCCTTCGAGAACGTCGCAAACTGACCGATAAATGTCAAACCTCGCAAGCATGAACTAAACCAAAAAGAGAGTTAATATGCAAACCCAGAATATGACGCAAAGCACACTTTGGTAGCGGCACTCAACGCATTGCCCATAGTATCGCGAATCAATATCGTGCTCGCCCACTTGATCAGTACAGTGTTCGGGGTCGAGAGACTGAGCGACAATGCAGTAGAGTAGGCTGCAATCGCTTCATCCTGTTTGTCGGCATCTGATGCCTCGTCTCCAACTCTCTCCAGTGCCGTGACGCATTGGTCCGTCAACTCTGATGGTAAGCATTAAATAGTCTATCCCTGTGTGCGACGCCAAAACGCACTAGTAATCCAGTCCATGATGGACTCGTTGGCTCTGACCTCCTCACTTACGGCGTTCGTGATCTCAAGAAGGGCGAGCGCAGCATCGATTACGCGGCCCTCGGCATACAGGGCTTCGCATTGGTGTTTCTGTTGAATAGTATGGATCACCGAGGTCCATTTGGTGCGACATGAAATACGATCCATACCTTGTCAGTACCAATCAATGACTGATCCCACGAATCCATGACTGGGCTGGCAAGGCCGATAGTGACCTCGATATTCTTGTGCAACTTGAAGGATGCTTTCACGAGCCAGCGTAAAAAAAAAAAGTGTTCAAAAAAGAGAATGACATAGCTCACTTTGCTTCCCGTCCCGCGCTTCGGACATGACCTCGCTCAGTTCTATGGTGATGCAGAGAGTACGACTCCCTCGCCACCGTGACGGATACTGCACCGATACAGACAGCCGGTCCCGGGCGGACAGTTCACTTGAGATCAACGACGAACGTTCAGCGCCACGCGTCGATGCAAACTGCCAGATGTCTCACAGAGCGGGATCAAACACTTGCTCGTGCTCGTGACCGGGGGAGACTTGGACCGGAATCTCCATTTTAAAGCTCCCGTTTTCGGTTTGGAGTATGATGTGGTCTACAGTCCTGCCTAATTCCTCTCGGACGTTGAGAGTGATACCTATGAAGAAAGCATCGGTCTAGGTTGATCGATATGAGAGAAAGAGGATCTACTTGATATGTAGATGAAGTTCTCCGATTGTGAGGGAGGCATGGTGGCGTCGATGGGCCTGGTCACTAATCCAATGTAGACGTTCGGGTCATGGGAAGAGGGGAGATATAAGTTATGTATTCAACCGAATTCGGGTCTTGCAGGGAGGTTGGCAAAACTAGTCGTTATGTAAGCATCGTCTTCGTCAAAGATAAGATTGGGTAAAAGGTCAGATCTTCAGAGACCACAAATTATAAACTATAAGCAAAGTAAAGAAATGATACAAGGTGTGTCTCGTCGTCAAGAGCGTGACCACCCATAGCAACCTAGATCTGGCATGATGATGTGTCCGTGTGCTATGTAGCCCCGAGCTCGAGGTTGATCGCGTATATATGTAGCTGTGCGACGCATGACGGTTTGCAACGACATCCAACGCGTTGGGAACGGAGAAGCGGCCGCACGGAATAGGCTATATATCATGCTCTAAACGAACGTGAATACTTGGGTCCACCAAATTACATGAGTCCCTGACGCTATAAAACCCGAGACATGGTCAATAGTCCGTATAAATGATGATGAAGTGATGATCGTATGTATGTATGCATGGGCGTACAATCAAACCAAATAAAAGAGTCATGGAGGGGCGACGTCCATGAGAGCAAGATCGAGATCGAGCAACGTCCAAAAGTGTTCACTGTACGAGGGGTGGGGCGTCATCGCTGACAAGCGAGAGTGTGTGACAGACAACAAGGAGAAAGAGAACAACAATGGGTGTAGGCGGTATAACGATAAGTGTATATATCTGCGGGACGCGAGAGATCGTCGGTCAGTGCAGGTCCCCGTCACGATGCGATGAAGGCGAGCGATACTTACATGCGAGACAGACAGCCTATATATACCTATAGAAAACAGCGATGGACCGGGCGTTCACGAAGCGTTCCCGCCCTGACGCGCGACCGAACCGGGTTTGGTCTTCGGTTGCGCCAACGGACTCGATCGAACGGGTGCCGTCGACGACGACCCCCCCAACCCCGCCGCCTCCAACAACGCCGCATTCGACGCATTCGACACGGTCCTCGAATGTACCACCCCCTCCGACCCAGCGACCGAGTCACGATAGACCGACGACACCGACCGATCCGAATAATGCGCAGCCGCCGAAGAGGGACCCATCACGTCGTCCACGATCCGACCCAGATCGATATCGATGTCGTCCCTGTTCGCGAGTGGATCCATGAGTCGGGTGCCTTCGGTCGGTGGGGGCCAGACCTCTTCTTTGAATGCCGAACCGGTCTCGGACCACCGTGAGGCCCGCGTGGGTATGGGTGTGCCTGGTGTGCCTCTTCCCGCTATCAACGCGCGGTCGCTCCCATCCCTGCTATCCCTCATATCCCATGGGGTCTCGTAGTCGTTGTACCTGCGCGGCGGTCGCTCGAGATCGACGTCGGCGAGGTCTTCGCCATCGAGCAGGGTTGCCCTCGAATGGAGTTGTTTTCGTTTGAGTGTGATCGCGTCCAAAAAGTCGAGTCTCTTGAACTGTTTTCGACGGGCGCAAAAGGCGAGGGAGAGAAGGAGGATGAGGAGGGCTGTTCCGCCTGCTGCGGCACCGCCGATGATGGCTGCACGATCGCTTGAGGAGGTGGGGCCCGAGAGCTCTGGTATCGTACTTGGAAACGCGGTTTGGGTCTGTGTGGAATGAGATGTGGACAAGGACATGGATCGGGAGACGAAACATACGAGTACTAGAGATCCATTGATATAAGTGGTATAGGCGGATGTGATGGTCGTTGGCGTTCCCTGTTGCGACGACGATGGTGTAGGCGGCTGTGTGGTGGTTGGGGGTGGTACAGATGAGGGTGATGGGGCCGCAGACGATGTGGTAGATGGGGAAATGGATGAGGAAGAGGTTGGCGTGAGAGAGCTCGTACTCGGGACACTACTGCTGGATTGTGATGTTGAGACGGGCTGTGATGTGCTGCGGCGGGGCGATGAATGTATTAGAAAGAGTATGAAACAGAGGAGCCGGGTATCACCTCGTGCTTTGGGTCGAACTCGACGCCGTGACGGTGAGGCCAACAGGTTTCGATGACGGAGTGAGGGTGCCGCTTGTCGACAGTCCCGACGTCGAGCTTGTCGTAGTCACCAAACCCGATGTCTATTCGAGGAAAAAAAAGTCAGTACTACGATCATTCCAAAGTGTAGAAGACGCAGCACGCCCTTGATTAGAGTTGCATGCACTCCTTGGGACTCACTGTGGCATCGAGACCACCAGAACTGGTTGTCACACCGCTGGGTGTCGCTACTCCACCAGAACTTGCGACTGATTGACGAGGAAAGCGCTCGCGGGACATGCGAAGACACGCTTTGATGTATAAGAGCGGGGGGATGTCAGTGGACGAAGCAGTACTGGGCGACCTGCCACACGGAGCGGCATTCAAAGAACGAGTCCGGCAACTTGGTTCATAAAAAAAGCGACGACGACGCCACGGGGCCCGACGACCGCTGACACAGGCTCTGTCCAGTACAGCGCCGAGATCCGGGGAAAACATTCAGCCCAGGCTTGTGTGATACTGTACTCCTTTTTTTTCCGCCATGGAATGGATACCGCTCAAAATGTTCTCGAGGAAGCTACGCAGAGAGTACACCGTGCTCCCAACTGACCCGCAACCTGCCCGTTCATGGACGCCCCACCTGAAGCGACGGCGATGTCGGATCGTGCATGTCATTACGCTCCGTCGACTGCTCTTTTGTCTCGCATGCGTCCCCGTGCTCGTCCTCGTCGCCATCCTCTGCCAGGGCATCCCTCCATCCTACGACGACGTCCGCACCTTTGAACGACGTCTCCCGCAGCACTCCGTCGCTGCCCTGACCCGCCCCAGCGGTCATCCAGCGCGCTACCTCAAATTTCCAGGTCACTTGTGGGGACACGGCCTGAACAACATTCTCCAGGAAGCGTGCGTATTGCATTCCAACCATCTCTCCGTCGATCCTAACCCACCGATGCCAGATTGTTGATGTCCTACCTCGCCTACGTCTCCAACGTCTCCTTTGTCTTTGAAGATTATACCTGGTCGCATATACCCCTCCCATGGACGCTGTACGGCCTTGCGCTCCGTCCGACACGGATACCCATCAATGCCATCATTTCGGGCCCCACCACAGGCGGTCCCATGCCCGATGCATCCCAAGCCCCACTCGCCGTCAGCGCCGAGTTCTACGAACATGTCTGCTCCAGTCCAGACATCACCCCCTACGTCCTCAGTTCCGCCGATGCCCCTAATGACGCCGACGGCACCGTCATTATCGACTGGTGGCGAAACCATCTCGCACACGTCGATGCGCAATGTATCGAGATCGATTCGTCTGCGCACGACTTGTTCGATCGATTGTAAGCTCTCACTCTCGGTACCGCGCTAGGATAACTCATGTCTACCCCAGCCTCTTTGGTGGTCCGCGCATCCTGTCCCTCTTCGACCCCCTTGCCACCTCCCCCATCCTCCGCGACTTCACTTGGTCCCCTCTCGTCCAATCCGCCATCGCACGCAATTTTGCCCTCCTCCAACCCCGCTCCGCCAAGCACATCTTTGCCTCGGACCTCAAAGCCACTCTGGACGGCCTCGTCGCCGTCCATCTCCGACGTGGCGATTACGTTCGCCACTGTCCCAACCTCGCCAAGTGGGGTGCCGACTACATGGGCATCAACCAACACCCTTCGTTACTCGATCGGTTCGACCCGAGCCCACTCGTCAACGACACCGCCGCCAAGGAAGCCTACTACCTCGAACACTGTCTCCCGACGACGACCCAGCTCGTCGCGCGGCTACACGAGATCCGTGTGCAACACCCCGGACTGAGGCGGGTATACGTACTGTCGAACGAGTGGGCGTGGGCGTTGAGCGAGCTCAAGGACGCGCTCGCGAAAGACGGGTGGTCGGACTTGGTGAGCACGACGGACGTGCAGTTGGATGCGGAACAATATCATGTCTCGATGGCGGTCGATATGGCGATCGCGGAGAGGGCAGAGGTGTTTGTTGGTAATGGCGTACGTCCTCCTTCGTACCCGTGTTCGCGTCGTGCGTTGACCGTGTTCATCCCGTTCACTAACTGTCCAGTTTTCGAGTCTATCGTCCAACGTGGTCTTGTTGCGATTAGCTAAGGGGATGGATCCGTCCACTAATCGGTTCTTGTAACCGTGCTTCTTAACTCACTCATACGGACCTCGCATTTTTTTTCGTGCATCTTATGTCTCCCTGGTGCACATTATCTACCGATCGGTCGAGTCGGGAGTCGGACTTGGTAATGGGGATCGACAATATGGACGGCATCCCCCTGCTTCTTTTTCCGTCCGTTAACGTAGAACTGCGTTTTACCCTCTCACCACTCCCACCCCCACCTCACGGCGATCGGGGAATAGTGTTGTAGAACATGCAGTAAGCATGGCTACCTGGCATGCGGTCGATTAAAGAGAGCGCACGCGCGATCGGGTCGTATAGCGCAACCAATTCAATATGTCCCTTTTTTAAAAAGACTAGAGTAAGGGCCAGACTTCGTCGGCAGGGACCTTGTTTACGGAGAGCATAAGCCTTGGCAATATTCAAGTTACTATAGAACCTATACGAAGACGAAATCTGTCCGCGCACCGATTCCTGTATACAGCGGCTCGAATTCCGACACAACAAGAGACCTTGCAAGCAAGCAAACTTGCTAACGAGGCAATACTGTCCCACGGGGTACAATGAGTACACGAAGCAGCCACAATTTCCACCCTGGAGTGACCTTGTAAACAAGGTAATCATGTGCTTAGTAGTACTCCTCGACACACGATATACGAGGTGGTCATCAGACATGAGTGCACCAATACAAGGAAGGGAAAATAGACTAGGAAATGCGACCCTGCGTCGCGCTCCACGTGGTCTCAAGTAGTACTCTGGCTGGCATCCCATGCCTCGAATAGACTGGTAGCCAATCCGTCTGAAAGATTGATGTGGCTCGCCCCCCCCAAGCTTGCCACATATACGGATTGGTCACCGGTCTATGCCTCGAGCCCAACACGCCCTTTGAATCGACACGTCGTTCTTGGGTTGTCACCCCCATTCCTCGCGTGTGGTATGGGATCACATAAAAAGGGGGGATTCCCGAACGTCATAAAAGTAATACCGATCGGGGACGAGTTGGCAGTAACGGGTGAGTAGAATGCGTCGCCGTCGTACCAGGAAAGTGGAACACAGGGTTTCAGATGGCTGCAAAGGTCAGTGCGGCCAGAGCGTATTCTAGTATTAGCTAGGTGAGGAGGAAGAGAGGCGCCGTTTGCGACCGGTTGTACTAGTCGCCTCGTAGCATGATCCATCTCTTGAAAGTTGAGGTTTCTTGAGGGGTCGGCTGCCGAGGCTAGCGAACGTGTCGTTTGGGGGTTCTGCAACAGCAAATGAGACCAAGGGTGGGAGTGAGTTCTTGTGTATGACGATGGGGCGTTTCCAACGGGTTTGATGAGCGGAGGAGGGAGGAAGCATCAATGATCAGTGATTGACTCGTCTGCCAGTAACAGCGCCAGTGCCAGTGCCAGTAGAATTTCCAACAAGTTCAAACTCAGGCTAATCTTCGGACTGCCCCACACAACCCCTTTTTGCAACTATTCAACATGGTCGAAGAGAATGAGGAACGCGCTCTCGACAAACTTGTCAACGACGCCGCCAATTTGCAAGTCAGTGAGGGATTCTTTTCTTTTCTTAGCCTTCTGGGGTTGATTGTGGCGAATTCTAATGGGAGGCTATGTTCTGACTACCTGCATCCCTCGCACGAATTTTGGACGGCTGCCGAGTTCGTCAACAGGAGATTGTCTTTGATGGCAAAGCTTAAAGACGCATGGAATGTGAGGAAGTACCAGGCCATTAGGGGCATCGGTGGGTCTCAATGGTCGACAACAATGCACCCTGCTTGAACGTCACATGGCAGACTATCTCCAAGCACCAAAGCGATCATGTACGTTCTTATCGGTATGAAAAGCCTCGCTAACCCACTCATAAACACTAGTTACCTGCCTTTCTACTGCTGAAATCCAGGGTCTGTCCGACTTGGCTGCTTTGTTGCTGATGCTTACGTCCGTCTATTGTCCTTCACAGCTACCCAGCAATCTTGGTCCGCGGAGTACAGAGGGGATGCTGCATTCGCTTTGCTCGATCATATCCAACGTTGTGTCTGCCCGCCCTCACGAGTTCGTATGACCCGTGGCTCTCTCACAAAGCATGATCCATATTATGCAAAGTACACTGCTCTCATCCAGTCATCTGGTATGGGGAAATCTAGGACTGTCGACGAGCTGAGCAAATACGAGCTCGTCATCCCAATGGTCCTCCAGGGTTCGGGATACACGGGTGGGTACTGTTGTTGCCCACCGAGAGCAACGTCTAACGATAATGATTCCCTTTCCAGGCTATCCTC
>JBBPRF010000991.1:0-12243 GCA_038092875.1 Lanmaoa pseudosensibilis | reverse complement strand
ACCCATGTTCAACACTGGCCTACAAGGTGGATGTACACCAGGCAATGACCAGAAGGTGGTAAACAAAGTGGATTAGACTGGGGAATCCAGTCGTATGTGTCTAGCTTATATATGTTACAATATTGTGCACAGACCATGCAGTGCGTGAGATAAATTACTAAGTATAGTATGATGAAAGAAGCTTTCATGTGAATGACAGCATGGGATAAGGAGTGGAAATAAGTGTGGGAATAGATAAGGTGTGAAAGAGACGGAGATTAAAACCATGAGGCATGTCACGTGATTAGGTCTAGACCATGGTCAGGTGATTGTTTCTCATGATCACGTGCACTAGTCATGTGACTGGTAAAAGCGAAATGACAAGTTCGAAAAAGTTTGAAAATATTCATATTATAACAGATAGCTGAGAACTTGATGGACATCCCATTCATATTGGCTAGGCATGGCTTGGTGTGAAAGTGTATACAGTTCTTGAATGGAAAGGGGACTCAGCTGCCCCTGAGCACAATATTCCTGGAGTGTATGATTGCATAATGGCTGTTCAGGAGGAGCATTGGGCTGGAAAAATACTGTGGAGGCTGTACCACAGTCAAAGTGACTTTGGTTATTGATCCATTGGGTATAGACACAGAAGGGAATGTTGACATTGTCATGGATAATGACAAAGGGGAATTGGTGGATCCAGTCATGAACAACCTGCATCTCATTCTGTGATATGGTCTTGAGAGCATGAACAGATCATTGGTGACTCATGGTGATGCCAAAGGAGTGAAGTAGATTGATACTTTTGGCTGGTGTTCCTTGTGAACAATGAAACACTGTAATCATCTTGGCAAAATGGTTGTGATGGTGTGATTAAGACATCATGATTTGGCATATAATAAATAGAATAATCTAGATTATTCAAGTCAGCAAAAGCCTTGGTCTGGATAGAATATGTATATATCAAGTCAGGAACCTTTATAATGTTTCATGACTGCTGCTTCTCTGACTGTGCTAATCTTAACAGCAGAAACCAGAACTTCAGAGTCCCACCAAAGCCAGGGCTGCTGAGCTTGAGGATGAGGTCCTCAACAAACAAGGTACAAAGCCCTTCCATAGACAGATCCTTGGGTGGACACTGGAGGACATGCCTGATCCCCTCCAATTCATCATCAATAACATCTCCAACACAGTTGAATGCAAAGTGCTCAAGGGCAGTAGTTGCCCCATGGGCTCATGCATGTGTGCTATTTGTGGATTGTGGTGGTTGGTGCCATTGAGCTATAATCAAGGGCAGTTCCTCACTGACTATGAGTGCCAAGCGCTCATAACAAATTTTCGGGTGGATTACACAGTCCAGATCCCCCCAGCTGACCAGATCAAGAAAAAGAGGAAGGTTGAGCCTGAGATTATTCATGTAAGCAAGTACCACTGCCACTTTGGCAGCTCTGTTGTGTTACACTGGAGCGTAGCTTCTAGCTATAGCAACCACTTATAGGAGTAGGTCGAAGTCTCATAGAGCAAATAGAAGTCTCAGCACTTAAGATCACAATCAATAAGGCTGGAAGACTAGAAACTACACTGGATTGTGTAGAACTAGCTGAGGTACAGTAGTACAAGGGCAGCATATTTATAGGGTCAGCTGTGGAGCACAGACCAAGCGGTGTGCCACAGCAAACTACTGGAAGGGGAAACGAAGGGAGTCCGTGAAAGGGAATCCCCTTTAAAGGAAAGAGGCTGTCCATTTGAAAGGTTTTAAAGGAGAAATCAGTATTTGAGAACCAAGCTATCAAAAAGGTTATAGATGAAGTCCAAGTTGAGTCACATGAGAGAGAAACAAAAAGGGGAACAGTTCTTGTCGACGCCAAAGGGAAAGTTTGTAACACTACCCCCCAAGTAGATGGGAAGTGACCTCACTTGCCACATTTCAATCTTCATTCCTGATTGGGCATTGATGACTAAAATGTCCAGATCTCTGACAAAAAAGGCATTATCTAGCAGGACAGGCCTATTGGGCATGGCCAGGAGCATTATGCCCACAATGGGCACACCAATAGCTGGGGCAGTGCTGGTAAGTATGACCTGGGTTGTCACAGGAGAAACAGGTAGGTTCCGGAGGAGAAGATGGAGTAGGGGAAGGAGCCCCATTAAGAGGTTGTCCAACAGGGGAGTAATATCCAGAAGAGGAAGAGGATTGGAGTTGTTTGTCGTCGTCGGAATAGTTGGTGGGGTCAGGTGGCTGGGGAGAAGTGGCTCGGAAGAATCCTCGCTCTGCAGCAACAGGATCAGCAAGGGAGTTTAAGACGTCCGCATAGTAAGAGAAGGGGAAGGCAAGAACAACTGAGATGAAACCAGCTCCATTAAGAAGATCAAGGGCACTAGCATGTAACTCCTCTATGTTCTGGAATGCGGCAGCTGCAAGTGTGAGATCGTACTGCTCTTGGTAGAACAGCCTGTGAAGGTAGAAACGGAGGGAGAAGAGAGTGAGGTAGACATGTACTAGCTGGGCATGGATAGGGGCATATGATGGATAGGTAGGGAGGTTCACTGTGACTGTGGGGTTGTCTAGGAGGGAGGCAAAGAGAATTCGTCTTTGCAAAGAAGTAAGGGAAAGAAGAAGGGAGCAAAAGAAATTCAGGTGTGACATGAAAGGAATTTGGTACAGAGAAGAGAGGATGAGGGGAAAGGAAGAAGGAAAAGGGATACTTTTATATATACAAGAGAGAGAAGGAGGGAGACAGGTGGTATCTATTCATTGGCTAAAGCTGCCATGATTGCGGCATCAATCTCTACTTGATCAGGTGGGGGAGGATAGAAGGCCCCTGGGAATTGGGCGAGGGCTGGATTAGGATGGATGTAAGGGAGTCAAGGCCACACCGGAAAGGCAGGGTCAGGGCCGGGGGGAGCTCCATCAGAAAGGATTGCTCCAATGGGTGCAGGAGGGGGTGCTGTTTCAGTGGAGGAATCCCAGGGGATGGGGTTTGTGTTCCATCCATTGACAGGTGGTTCCCAGGGAGGAAGTTCTTCTTCATTGTCTTCCCCAGCAGCAAGGGGTTCCCAAATGTCAGGAGTGGGTGGTGGGATGTCAGGGGTGAAACAGGTAGTGTGGGGATCATTCTAAACGATGCATAGGTAGGTGTGGCTGATGCGTATTTTGAAGAGGAACTTTCAGCAATATAGGAAGGCGAGGAGAGGGAGGATGGTGAGGAGAACAAGGGAGGCAGTGATAGCATTCATGTTAACAAGGTTATTTTTGTTTGGAGGGAAAGGCTTGTGGGTGATGAAGTTAATAGGCTCAGAGGAGTGGTCAGGCGTTTTTAAGGTTTCTCTTGGGCTCCTAGGTATTTTCGGTGGAGGAGTAACCTTTCCATGATATGAGATACTGCCTTTTTCCAAGCAAGCCTCTGTGGGAGAGGATAGAAGCAATTTCAAATTCTTCATCTCCATCAATAAGATCTAGAGGGGGGTTGGTAAAGTTTTTCCATGTTCAGCAGTCTCCCGATAGGATGATAAGAGGGAAGCGTGAAATACATCATGTATTTTCCAAGAAGGGGGGAGACATAATTGATACACCACTGGGGAGATTACGCAGGAGATTTTGAAGGGTCCCTCTCTTCTCAGAGTGAGTTTCTTTGATGGGTACATGAGACGGAGATTACATCCTTCTAGCCACACCTTATCTCCTACTTTCCATGGGCAGAATTTAGAGAAAATCTGTTCCTTCATTAGGCATTGGGATTTTTCATGAAAGGCGATGGCTTCAAAGCAGGCTTTGGATAGGTTAGAGAGGTGTTTTTCCAGGGTGGGAAGGAAGGTCTTTCCAATTGGAGGGTAGGAGCAGGGTTCAAATCCTAAAATTAGAGAGAATGGGGATTGTCCGGTGAATGAATGGAGGAGAGAGTTGTGAGAGAATTTGGCCATAGGAAGGAGTTTGGCCCATTGCTCAGGATGTCCTTCACAGAAGATACAGAGGTAGGTTTCTAATTCTTGATTGACCTGTTCAATTTCTCTGTTGGTTTGAGGATGATAGGCAGAGAAAAGGGCAAGGTCATATTTCAAGAGGTGGGAGAGTTCTCTGGTGAGTGCAGATGCAAACTGTGGTCCTCTGTCAGATATGAGCCAGTCGTGAAGTCCATAGTGATGGAATACATGTTTGAAAAAGAGGAGGGCTACTCCTGCAGCATCAATGGTTTTATAACAAGGACAGAGAATTACCCCCTTTGTAAGGCCATGGTCAACCACAACCATCACAGAATTGTAACCCGAGGAAAGAGGTAAATCAGTAATAAGGTCAACAGAGAGTTGCTGGAAGGGGCAGGATGTGCCGGGAAGGAGGGTGAGGGGGGAAACGGTAGGGTGAGTATTTACTTTGTTAGCTTGACAAGTGGCACATCCTTTGACAAAGTTGTGGATGAAAGTATTGAGACTGGGCCACCAGAAATCATGTTGTAACAGGTTTTGGGTGTGGAAAATGCCTCCATGCCCACAGGTGGCACTCTTGTGAAGTGATTTTATGATGTCAGTGCGGTGAGACAGTGGGACAAAGAGTCTTCCTCAGAAGAAGAGTTTTGAGTCTTCAAATAGCCAATCATGGGTGGTGGTGTGTGGAAAGAGGAATCTTCCATCGTTTAATGCATTGAGTGCTGTTGTAACGAGGGGGTCAGATGGGGAAGATCATGCTATTTTCTCCAAGATAGCAGTGTCAATGGCATTGATAAACAGGGAGGGGGGAAGAAGGGTGACTTCTTGATTGTTGTTGGAAGTATCTATTCGGTCTCATCGGGAAAGGGCATCAGCAGGGCCCATCTGTGATCCAGGGGTAGTCTGGTAGGAGATGTCAAAATCTTGGAGGAATAACATCCATCAGGCTTGTCGTCAGGATAGCTTATGGGGTTGTCTGAAGTAGGATAGGTTTTTGTGGTCAGTGATGACAGAGACGGGGAAAGAGGTTTCTTGGAGGTAATGTTGCCATTCTTCTTGGGCATGGATCACAGTGAGGAGTTCTCTGTCATAGATGTCATAATTTCGTTCAGCAGTGGATAGGGTTTTCGAAAGGAAGGCACAGGGATGTAAATCCCCATTCTCATCTTTCTGCATAAGAACTGCTCTGGTGGCAGTCAGGGAAGCATCAGTCATAACAAAGAACAGTTTGAGCATATTGGGCATGAGAAGTATGGGGTGGCAGGTAAACACTTTTTTGATGGTGGTGAAGGCATTTTGTTGGGCAGTTCCCCACTTCCACTTGGCGTTTTTCTTGGTGAGGTTGTGGAGAGGTCGGGCTACACTCGAGAAGTCTGGAATAAATCTTCGGTAGAAGCTACAGAATCTGATGAAGGACTGCACCCCTTTTACTGAGGTAGGGGGTTTCCATTCATTGATGGTCTTTAGTTTGGTGGGGTCCATCTTTACCTGTCCTTCTTGTATGATCATTCTGAGATACTCCACTTCATCAACATTAAAGAAGCATTTTTCCAACTTTAGGAAGAGTTTGTGCTCTTTGAGCCATTGGAGGACTTTCTGAGTTCGTTCCTGGTGTAAGGTTTCAGTGTTGGAGTGGATGAGGATGTTGTCCATGTAGATGACAAGCCATCCTTCTGCTATCATGTCAGCAAAGGTATGGTCCATCAGGGCTTGGAAGGTGGAAGGGGAGTTGCATAATCTGAAGAACATTACGGTTGGTTCAAAGAGGCCAAAGGGAGTAATGAATGTTGCTTTCCAATGATCTTCGGGTCGTATGAGGACATTATTATATCCCCATCTGATGTCCATTTTGGTGAAGATTTTTGATCCCTTGAGCTTGTCCATCAGGTCAGAGATCAAGGGGAGCAGGTAAGCATTCTTGACAGTGAAGGAGTTGATGTATCTGTAATCCTGGAAAGGGTGTAACAAGCCATCTTTCTTGGGTATGAAAAAGAAGGAAGCAGCTTGTGGGGATTTTGATGAGGTAATCTTTCCTGAGGCAAGGTGTTCATCTATGAAAGCTCGACAAGCTTCAGTCTCTTTAGGGTTTAGGGGGTAGGCTTTTGCCACCTTTGGGAGGAAGTCCTTGTTGAGTTTGATGGCATGGTTGAAGGTTTGAGAGGGGGGAAGCTTGTCTATGGTTTTCTTTTCAAAGACGTCATTGAAAGAGGAATATGGAGTGAGTAACTCGCTCTTCTTTCTTTCTTCTTTTTGTGTGAGTTCAGTGGCAATGGTGGTTTTGTGAAGGGAGTGAGAGTTGTGCTTTTGCCAAAGTTGTGACGTTTTGCAATCAGGGTCAAGGTCTAGGTAGCATACTGGGTATCGTTGGGAGATTGATCGGAGGGAGTTGTGGTGTGGTTTGGTAAAGTGGTCAAGGATGTGTACTTTTCCAGTCGTCCAGTCTATGGTGGGGTTAATCTCCCTTAACCGGGGTAATCCTAGGATCATATTTTCTTTTCCGCAATTTAGAACATAGAAATCTTGTTTTCATTTGATTTTGGCTATATGGATGAAAAGAGAGACTTTATGACCAATGACCCCTCCTTGGTTGTGTGTTCCATCTACATTTTGTGCTCAGAGGGGCTTGAGAAGGTGAGTCTGAGGGTAATGTCTTTTTAGGACAAGGTCTTGGTCAATGAAGCATCCAGTGGCCCCGCTATCAATGAGGATGAAAGTGTCGATGATTTGTGCTCCTTCCCTAGGAAAAATAGAAACAGGAATTCAGATTTCTGGGGCTTTACAGTCTGATACTATTACAGGAGCAATAACTTGTGGAGGAGAAGATGTCGTTACTTCCCTTCCTTTTAAAAATCCTCGACTTCCTCTATTTTGGCAGATGCCACAGCTTCTTCCTCAACTAGAGCCTCTTTCTCTTTTTCGAAAGAAGTTTTAAGGGCCTTAAGAACGTCTTCCTTGGAGACTTTCCTGTCATCCAGTTCCTTTATGTAGGAGTTGATAGGGGAGGTTTTTGCCATCCTGATCTGGGTGGTGGGTTTGGTGGGGGAAGCGGCAGAAGTGGATGGTTTGATAGAGCGAGAAGGATGGTTGGTGGTCCTGCAACCTACTTTGTGGCAAATGAAGCAACAGTTTTCCCTCATATGTCTTGCCCTTTCTACAGGGAAGAATCTGACAGCATCAACATCCATGGCATTAGGATCCCTGCGGGAGGAAGACAAGTGGGAGAATGAGAGGAAGGACCTCTTGTCTTGGAGGTCAGAGATGCGGCGGAAGTTGGCATGGAATTGAGTGGCTTTGGCAATCCAATCCCTTAAGGTGAAAGGAATGGTTTCCATGAAGAGGACCCACTCAGAGAGTTTGGAGTCCAAGCCCCAAATAAACCATTCAATGAGTGTGTTCTCATCTTTGAAGCCAGACTTAGCTGCTAAGAGTTGGAATTCCAAGACATACTTCTCAAATCCATCTTTCTTATCTTGGTAGTTTTGTCTGAGGTTTCCCAGTTCGACTCTTGCTTTGGCAGCTATGTCGTAGGGAAAAAAGGTCTTTCTAAAGTCTTCCACCATTCTGGTGAATGTTTTGTCATCCTCTTTGATTCCTTCGTCTGCAAGTTTTAGGTACCATCCTTCAAAAAAGCCCCTTCCTTGTCCCTTGCTCATTTTACTCAGGGAGACAAGGAGTTTAGCGTCGTCGCTATAGAGAGTTTCATTCATCTTCAAATAGGCCACCATGGCCAAGATCCATCTAGATGCATCATTCAGGTCCCCAGAGAAGTCATCAGGAAGACCAGCCTTCAACTTGGTTTTCCTAGCTGGGGTGTCTGCCATCTCCACGTCTACGGGTGCTGGAGAGTTTGCTTGAGGGGTGTCAAAGTTGTCAAGGGTTTCATTTCTGGGTGGCTCAATCCCAAGGGATTCTTCTGGTTCAGGCAAATCTATGCGATAGTCTCTTCTGCCGACTCTGGAAATGTTGGGCAAGGGTTCATGCTTCTGCTAAATAGCAGAGGCGCAAGGACGAGCTAGTTCTTTTGTTACGCTGGAGTGTAGCTTCTAGCTATAGTGACCACTTATAGAAGTAGGTTGAAGTCTCGTAGAGCAAATAGAAGTCTCAGCACTTAAAATCACAATCAATAAGGCTGGAAGACTAGAAACTACACTGGATTGCATAGAACTAGCTGAGGGACAGTAGTACAAGGGCAGCGTATTTATAGGGTCAGCTATGGAGCACAGACCAAGCGGTGTGCCACAGCAAACTACTGGAAGGGGAAACGAAGGGAGTCCGTGAAAGGGAATCCCCTTTAAAGGAAAGAGGCTGTTCATTTGAAAGGTTTTAAAGGAGAAATCAGTATTTGAGAACCAAGCTATCAAAAAGGTTATAGGTGAAGTCCAAGTTGAGTCACATGAGAGAGAAACAAAAAGGGGAACAGTTCTTGTCAACACCAAAGGGAAAGTTTGTAACATGTTGGGCCTGAGATGCTCATGGAGGTGTCAGGTGTATGTGTGCTGGATGGGTGGATTGGAGTCTGGCTTGGAGTGGGCAGTGCTATTACCAACTTGAAAGTTGAGCCTGTCGAAGTCAGCAGCTGTGTTGATGTGGTGCGTGAGACTGGCAGGGATACAATGGCTTGAGAACAGGCCATACAGATTGTCATCCCTGTCATCTGAATCACAGTACATGGCAAGTGCTGTAGCTCAATCACAGTGCTGTTATGTGAAGCGTATGACAATGGGAATACTTCTAAGGAGTAGCACTAGATGGGTGATACTCACGAAGAGACCAATGTCCGCTAGCCTACTGGGATAAGGAGTCCAAAGGACAAGGGAAGTCAAGTGAAGATTGACTTAGGGCACAAGGTTCGAGGTGGTTTAAGATAACACTTGTATTGCATAGATCAAGAATGGGGAATACAAATGTGAGATGTACAGTTTATATAGCGTGGACCAGTGTGCACAGACCAAGAGATAAGGAGGACGTAAATGGAAAGGAATATCATAGAAATATGTGGAAGGCGGGGAAGACTAGCCGTTGTGGGAGAAACAGTGGAGGAGATATAAGTCCGATGATGAGGTCAGTGAACGAGATGAAAGAAATATGGAGAGGCAGTGTTTGTGAGTAAGAGATAAGCGGCATAAGGTTGGCTAGGGGTGCCTTTCCAAGTTGTGCAAGTACCACATATAAGGAAGAGTAGAACACAAGAAGAAAGGAGGAAAATTGTAACATTACCCCTGTCAAACAATTGAGCCCCTGGCTCAAGAATCAGACCTCCTATCCTCCAAAACTCAAACTCCTGGAAGCAAAGGTCCTCTGTAGATTGCCAGTAACTGAGAGGCGGATAGACATTCATGTGGACAGTCATGAATGAGGTGACCAGGTGAATTACAAACTCCACAGTTGCGATGGGGGCAGAATCTGTTAGTATGGCCCCAGTTGTGACAATAGTCACATCTCTGTACAAGACAAGATCGGGCAGAATGGCTTGGGGCCGGGACATTGCAGTGGGGGCAGCGGTATTCAGCGCATTCAAAGTGATAGTGACCCAAGTGATGGCAATGGTGGCACTCTGTGGAGGGTGAGGATGGTCTGAGCCAAACACGGTTGGGTATTGGTAAGACTCAAAATGGCGAGGAGAGAGTGTGATGTCCATCAAGTTGATATACTTGGGATTCTTCTCGAGGGATGGGGATAATATTGGTTGCGCAGGGAGCAGCGTCAGGTTCTGAGGCATCGTCTTGTTCGTCATTGTCAGAGGTGACGAGGGTGGGGGTGGCAGAAGGAGGAGGTGAGGAAAGTCTGGTGGCCAGAGGAGGAGTGGAAGCTGGGAAGGGAAAAGGCTCTTGTTCTGGGGTAAGATGAATTGAAGAGTTCGTAGGGCTAAGGGTATCATCGAAATGTTGTACATATGAATCATGCTGGTCCTGAGGAAGAGACAGATATATACAATGGAAGGTGGGATAAATGACAGGAGGAGGAATGGCGGTGATGAATGTTCCAAAACCATGACCATGGAGAGCGTTGATGAGATGACAAAAGATGTCACCTAAAATGAAGCAAAGGGCAGCATCTGGAGATTCCACTGTGTTGATCAACAACTGGGTTCTGGAGACTCCATGGTAGGTGCGGATAAGGTCTTGGCTGACAGTGTCTTCATGGAAGAGGGGGTCTTCTTTGATACTTCGGAGGATTACAGGAGAGTCTAGGACTGCGGCATAAAGCAAGTGGACCCCATGTGTGGGCAAGAGTGAAGGATACACATGTCTTGAGCGCAAGGGAGACGATAGGTTGGAGGATGAAGATAAGGGGGATGAGGCAATGGAGGAGGATAGGAACGACATGGTGGAGGATATCAATATAGAAGAAGAGCATACAATGAAGCTTGGATTCAGGCAGGAGATACTCACGGAGAGACCATCAACTGACTGATGACCCAACTCAAAGGTGATGCTTTTGTTTATAGGCTGTGAGGATGGTGGGAGCATGGCGGAGATTAAACTCTGGTTCCCAGGTATTTTCAGACAATGAATAGCCCTTCCATGCAGTCAGATACTTGTAACATGATTGGAGACCTTTATGGGCTGTGATTGCTTCAACTTCCCATTCCTCCTTGTTATCTATGATGTCAGGAGGCAGAGATAGGAAGGCTGGACCATATGCTTTGCTGGTGCAATAAGGAGATAGAAGCGAGGTGTGGAAAACGTTATGTATCTTCCATGTGGGTGGAAGGCGCAGCTGATAAGTTAAAGGGGAAAGGACATGGAGAATTTCAAAGGGACCGTGGCATTTTGGGGCAAGTTTTCGTGAAGGGTAGGTAAGGTGGAGATGAGTGGCTTCAAGCCACACCTTATCTTCTACTTTCCATGGTGTAAATCAGCTGGTCATTCGAGTTGACATGAGTTTTTGAGCTGACTTGTGGGCTGCTAAGGCTTCTTTTCAAGCTTCATTGAGGGTGGAGAGTCGTGCTTCTAGGGCTGGGAGGAAAGTCTTGCCCAGGGGTGGGTATGAGCATGGGTCATATCCATAGAGTAAAGAAAAAGAGGACTTCTTTGTTGATGTATAAGGGGTGGAGTTACATATGATGGAATTCCATGGCTGTTAGGGTTTCAGCCCAGGAAGAAGGGTTATTAGCGCAGAATATCTGCAGATAAGTCTCTAGCTCTTGATTGGTTCGCTCTGTTTGGCCATTTGTCTGTGGGTGATAGGCTGTTGAAAGATGAACATCATATTTTAGGAGGTGAGCGAGTTCTTTTGTGAAGGCGGAGGCAAACTGGGGGCCTCTATCGGAGATGATGGTATCATGTAGGCTGAAGTGTTTGAAGACATTGTGGAAGAAAAGGCTTGCCACTCCTGCTGCATCAATAGTCTTTGAGCACAGGATGAGAATTACCCCCTTCATAAGGCCATGGTCGACCATGACCAGGATAGAGTTGTGGCCGGAGGAGGGGGGGAGATCAGTGATGAGATTCATTGATAGCTGCTTGAAAGGTAAGGTCGTAGCCGAGGGGATAGGAGAGAGCAGAGGAATGGTAGGATGTGTGTTGACCTTGTTTTGCTGGCAAGTGGCACATCCATCAATGAAGTGCTTGACAAAGGAAGAGAGGCCCAGCCACCAGAAGTCGCATTCAAGGATAGACTTTGTGCGAAAGACACCCATATGGCCAGAGAGGGGTGAGGAATGAATAGAATGGAGCAGTGCTGCGCAGGCAGGAGGCAGAACATACATGCATCCTCGGAAATACAGGTGGCCATTGTTGAAGGACCAGTCTTTGAGGGAGGAATGAGTGAATAGAGGGAAGCCTTCATCAAGGGCTGCTAGAGCTTTCAAAATGAAGGGATCTGAGAAGGAGGAAGACTGAATATGACATGTGAGGGACAGGTCAAGTGTATTGAGAATAACTGGGTCTGGCACGATGAAGGAGTTAACATTGTCTGCAGAAGTATCAATGTCATCTCGTTGGGAGAGAGCGTCGGTGGGGCCCATCAGAGAACCCAGAGTGACGGACCAGATGACATCAAAGTCTTGGAGGAAGAGGGCCCATTGGGCTTGTCGGTGGGAGAGCTTGCAGGGGTCTTGGATATAGGAGAGATTTTTGTGGTCGGTGATGATGGTAACTGGATGTGAAGTTCCTTGGAGATAATGTTTCCACTCAGCTAGGGCATAGATGACTGTGAGGAGTTCACAATCATATATATCATAGTTGCGTTCAGCTGGGGAGAATGTCTTGAAGAAGTAAGTGCAGGGGTGTTTGTCTCCATTGGCATCACACTGCATGAGGACAGCTCCTGTGACTAGGAGGGAGGCATCTGTCATGAGGAAGAAGGGCTTGAATACATCTGGAATCGTAATGACCA
>JBBPRF010000990.1:0-12248 GCA_038092875.1 Lanmaoa pseudosensibilis | reverse complement strand
CAAGGAGAGACAAGGGACAAGGGACGAAGGGACAAGGACCTTGTTGATTGCAGAGATGCTAAGGTAAGACAAGGGAGGTCTAAGCTAAGGATCTCTGCTATGAAAGCGCAGGTATTTATATGTAAGGAGTCTGTGCACGGACCATGAGAAATAGTAACTAAAGATGGTAAGTGGAAAAGGGTGATGCGTTGTACAATAACAGCAGCCAATGAGAAGGTGACACGTCATTAGAATTACAAATAGGGAAGCAGAAATGAAATGTGCAGTCGATGGTGTCATGACTGCGGACTGCGGAGTCACATGATGGAAACAGCAATAGCCGACTGGATAAAGTCACGTGAGACGAAGTGAAAGGAAAGCGTACGAGGCGGGAGTCGAATGAGCGACTCGTATGAATACAGCGTATAGCTAATGAGATTAGGAAAAGAAAAGGTAGTCCTGGATGAATCGTAACACTTACTAAGGGGGTGATTCTCTGCCCTATGAAGAAAACCATCACCACCAAGGGAGTAGTAGCTCTCTTTTTCCACAAAGTCTACCTCTGCTTTGGACTTTATGACAAGGTCATTTCTAATCGAGGCCCACAGTTTGCCTCTACCTTCACAAAAAAACTCGACCGCATCCTGAACTATGACCTCTCCCTCTCCATGGCTTATCACCCTCAGATCGATGGTGAAACAGAATGAGTCAACCAGGAAATCGAGACTTATCTCTGCATCTTCTGTGGAAACAATCCTGGTTCCTAGGCTGACAACATCTCCCATGCTGAATTCACCCACAACCACTGACCTCACTCTGTCACAAGCCAATCTCCATTCTACCTCATGATGGGATATGAACCTCATGCCCTTCCCTTGGTCATCACCAAATCCTCTCTTCCCAAAGTAGAATCCCGCCTTAAGTTCCTAACTGCTGCCCAAGACAAAGCTCTTGCATCCCATGAACTTGCCCACCAAACCATGGCTGCTCGAACTCGCCAGAAGTTCGCCCCATTCAAGAATTGGAACAAAGTGTGGCTTGAAGCCCACAACCTTAAACACTCCGTCATCAACCCCAAGTTCGCCCCTAAACATAAAGGACCCTTTGCCATCACAAAGGTCCTATCTCCAATCACATACAAACTCTGACTCCTGGCAACATGGAAGATCCACCCAGTCTTCCATGCTTCTCTCCTATTAACCTACTGTGAAAACCCTGTTCATGGCCCAAATTTCCAAAAACCACCACCTGACCTTATCACTGGCAAGGAGGAATATGAAATTGACTGGATCTTACACCATCATGGAAATCCCTGCTCCCGCTCCTTTTTGATCTGATGGAAGGGATATACTGCAGAAGATGACTCATGGGTCCTTGAACAGGATTTGAAAAATGCTGGCTCTGCCCTAAAAGCCTATAAAAGGCTTCACCCATCAGTCTTTCCCCCTCAATGCTTTTGAACCAGCATCATCTCCATTAACACCCATGGCCATCGAACTTCATACCCCTTCCATCTCCTCCATCTCCACTATATCCTCCATTGTCTCCACACCCCTCCAGAATATATCCCCTGTTAAGGACAATGAAATCCTCAATAGTCCTTCTCATCCTCACAGCCTATCTCCAGACTACCATAGAGTTCCTACCCCTTGTACACCCCTGGATCTTACTTCCGAGTCTTTACCTATTGAGCAATCTCCTCTACCTGCTCCTGTCCCTCTTACACCAGTTTCTATTTCTACTGTTACGCTTGACCCAGGTAGGATTGGATGTAGCCCTTGAAGGCATAGGGAGGTCCTAAGTGTCGAAGGTTCGAGTGTATTCCACGGACGCGTAAGCAATCACGTGGCACGGGGAAATCCACTGGCACGTGAAGTGACCAAGTGGCGAAGTGAGTCATCCAGCGATCAAGTGTGAAGTAACGACGTAGGCATGGAGTACAGATGTGCAAGGCAATACTGACTGTCCTCAGATTCAAAGGGATCTATGGCCATGAAGGCAAACATGTAGTGGGCGACAAGGGACAAGGGACAAGGGATGAAGGGACAAGGACCTTGTCGATTGCAAAGATGCTAAGGTAAGACAAGGGAGGTCTAAGCTAAGGATCTCTACTGTGAAGGCACAGGTATTTATACGTAAGGAGTCCGCGCACGGACCATGAGAAACAGTAACCAAGAATGGTAAGTGGAAAAGGGTGACGTGTTGTACAATACCAAGAATCAATGAGAAGGCAATGTGTCATTAGAATTACAAAATAGAAGAGCGGAAATGAAATGCGCAGTCAATGGCATCATGACTGCGGACTGTGGAGTCATGTGATGGAAACAGCAATAGCCGACTGGATAAAGTCACGTGAGGCAAAGTGAAAAGGAAAGTGTACGAGGTGGGAGTCGAACAAGCAACTCGTAAGAATATAGTGTATAGCTAATGAAGTTAGGAAAAGAAAAGGCAGTCCAGGACGAATCGTAACATCTACTATCCCAGATGCTGTCACATCCATAAATGTACCTTTCTTTGCCCAACGCCTTCATGATGACTACCCCACTGGAGAGGACATCCTCATCCTCACCCAACAGCTCCATAACCCCCACATTGTCACCCACCTCAATCACTACCTTGAGGTCAGCTCCCCCCTACAGATGCTCTACCATGCCTATCTCCAGAATGAAACCATTATCCTCTTCACAGAACGACCCTCTGCCCATGCAAAACAAGAACTAGCCAATCGGCTGATCCTCGACGATGCCGGTGACATCCAAAGTCAATTATACATTGCCATGTTCCAACTGGACATGATCCCCTCCTTGGTCAACATAGACTGTTATCTCCTTGACCTCACCGCTTGGGTCCAACCCCATACCAAAGACATCACATACATTATCAACACTTGTGAACAAGAAGCCCACCTCACTGCTGGGCATGCCACCACCTTACAAGTTGGAAGACAACTCCCTATTTCCAGGGTCCCTGTGCTCATGTACACTTCCCGACCCCCTATCCCTATTTCCAAGAAGGAGGAAGAACCCCCCATTGAGAATATAGACCCTGCATTCCTGGAATGCGAACCCATGACCCCATCTGCATCCTTATCCCTGCTAAACAAAGCAGAACTCATGGCATTAGACCAGGCCAAAGCCCAGGCTGTTCACAGCCAACCCCTACTTCCATTCGATCCCCACTATTCCCAGGCCTGCTTTTTGTGCAAGTGCTTCAGCCACTTCAAATGTGACTGCCCTGCATACCTATGTCCCTTCTGACATCACTTCACCCCTGGGCATAACCAGAACCAATGCCCCCAGTTTTGGTGCTCCATCTGCAAAAGGCAAGCACCTGGCCATCATCCTGATGTCTGCCTGTGGCATCCATGTGGATTCACTTCTCACACCTCGTCTTCCTCTTCCTCCTGCAGCTCCTTTCACCCCAGAACTCACACCCCTTCCAAGCTCCTGGGGATCCAATAGATTCTGTTGTTCATTAGGATGCTCTTGTCCTCTCCCTATCCCTGCGCCTATCGAGACTGAACATCTTGATGATGTCTACATAGACAATGACCCCTTTGACAACATCACCTATGCCAACATGATGGGTTTCCCTTGAAAAGTCTCAGTGGGACTTTGACTGTAATTGGGGGGTAATGTTATGATTCATCGGACTACTACTCTTTCTCCTTCATTTCTCTGACTATACATTGTATTACCATGAGTCACTCATTCAACTCCAGCCTTGTACGTTCTCTCTTCTCTTCTTGTCTCACATGACTTTGTCCAGTTGGCAATTGCTGTTTCTTTCATGTGACTCTGCAGTTCGCAGCCATGATGCCATTGACTATGCATTCATTTTGTTTGTAATACTAATGATGTGTTGCCTTCTCATTGGCTCTTCGTATCATATGACATGTCATCATTATTCCTACTTCCATTCTTAGCTACCCTTTCTCATGGTCCATGTGCAGATCTCTTATGTATAAATA
Organism: Lanmaoa pseudosensibilis; assembly: GCA_038092875.1. Taxonomy (NCBI): domain Eukaryota; kingdom Fungi; phylum Basidiomycota; class Agaricomycetes; order Boletales; family Boletaceae; genus Lanmaoa; species Lanmaoa pseudosensibilis. The sequence goes on along the minus strand of JBBPRF010000990.1, from coordinate 8,299 downwards.
CCTTGCCCTTGCAGCAGAGATCCCTAGCTTAGACCTCCCTTGTCTTACCCTAGTATCTTTGCAATTGACAAGGTCCTCATTTCTTCATCCCTTGTCCCTTGAACCCTCTGAACCTTAGAGTGGTCAGTATTGCCTTGATGCAACCGTATGCCATGCCTTGTTGTTACTGTTGTGGACCTTCACCGGACGACTCACTTTGCCACATAAATGCTCATGCATCTGTGGATTCCCCTGAACCCTTGACCCTTAGGATCTTCCTATGTCTTTCAAGGGCTATGTCCAATCCTACCCAGGTTGAGCATCCATCACCTCTACAGTTGCCCATGGTGCCCTTGCAGGTCTACCTTTTGCACTTCTTTATCTTCTTCCTCCCACAGTTCCTTTCGCCCCCACACTCACACCCCTTCCACCAGCTCCCAAGGATCTAACAGATCCCATTGCTTGTCAAAATGCACTCATTCTCTCCCTGTCCCTATGCCTATCAAAACTGAACATCTTGATGACATTTATGTGGACAATGACCCTTTGACAACACAGCCTACACCAACATGACAGGGTCTCCTTAAACTAGTTTCAGTGGGACTTCAACCATAGTTGGGGGGTAATGTTATGATTCACTAGGACTACTATTCTTTTTCCTCTCTTTCTAGCTATATGCTGTATTACCACAAGTTGCTCATTTAACTCTCACCTCATACATTTTCTTTTCTCTTTTTGCCTCATGTCATCTTGTCCAGTCAGCAACTGCCATTTCTCTCACATGACTCTGCAGTATGCAGTCATGATGCCATTGACTGTGCATCTGTTTCCAATTCATTTCATTTGTAATACTAATGACACATTGTTAAAAGTCAAAGGTCCAGAGCAGAGCAGAGCTAACCAGAGCAGAGTAAACTGGAGCTCAGCTGCTGCCTAAGACAGGCAAGAACAACTGTATTAATTACCTAATCAGAGTGGAGTAAACCAGAGATATGGTACATTAATCTAACAGTTGATATAAGTAAGTAGAAGTTAACTCACCTCAGCTGCTGCCTAAGACAGGTGAGAACAACTGAGGTGTCTGGAAATGAAGTGAAGGATTTATGTACTATGTGGTGAAGGCACACTCGTACTTCAATAAGTGTCAGGGAAATAGAATCCAGAGAAAATGTCATAAAGGGTATGTAAAGAACATTACTGAGCAGTAATGTCATACTGTAAGAAGAAACAAAGCTCTGGAGTTGGTAGTCTGACACTCCAGAGTGAAAGCAGAGTCTATGAAGTGTCTCTGGAGGTCCAGAGTTAGTGGTATTTTGTCACTCCCACTTGAGTATAGCCATAATTCCATACTTCAAACAAATTTCCAGTGTTGTTCACTCACAAGCGGTTTTGTGAGTATGTCCACCACTGTTACAATTCGTCTGGACTACCTTTCTTTTCCCTAACTCCTTTAGCTATACGCTGTATTACCATGAGTCACTCATTCGACTCTCGTCTTGTACACTTTCATTCTTCACTTTGCCTCACATGACCTTGTCCAGTTGGCAATTGCTGTTTCCATCATATGATTCCTCAGTCCGCAGTCATGACACCATCAACTGCACGTTCCATTTCCAATGGTTCTATTTGTATTTCTAGATGATGTGTCGCCTTCTCATTGGCCCCTCTTATCATATGATGTATCAACCCTTTTCCACTTTCATCTTTAGTTATCCCTGCTTATGGTCCATGTGCAGATCTCTTACGTATAAATGCCTGCGCTCTTGCAGCAGAGATCCTTAGCTTAGACCTCCCTTGTCTTACCTAGTATCTCTGCAATTGACAAGGTCCTTGTCCCTTCACCTCTCATTGCCTGTAACCCACTATGTGATTGCTCTTGCGACCATAGATCCCCCTTGAACCTGAGGACAGTCGGGATTGCCTTCGACGCAACTGTACTCCATGCCTAGTCATTACTGTTGTGACCTATCGCCGGATGACTCACTTTGCCACTTGATCGCTTAACACGTCAGTGGATTCCCTTGTGCCATGTGATCGCTTATGCGTCCGTGGAATACACTCAAACCTTCGACACTTAGGACCTCCCTATGCCTTCAAGGGCTATGTTCGATCCTACCCGGATCGAGCATAACAACCACCATGTCCTTGGTGGAGAAATACTGGACTGTGGCTTCTCCCTTTCCAACTAAGTCATCCCAGACAAAGTGGTACTTCCATTGAATGTGCTTGGTCCAAGCCCAGAACTGTGGATCATGGCATAAGATGATGGCAGCTTGGTTATTACAGAATACATAGCTCAGTCAGAGCCTTTTGTGAGTGTCCAATTTCATCGGGAACTGTTCGGAGCCAAGCTAAGTGCTGTCTGGCATTGCTGAGGCCAATATACTCTGACTCTGTGGTGGAGAGGGCTACCATACTTTGTTGTTTGCCAGACCAAGAGATGGCTCCATGATTGCCAATAAATATGAATCCAGAGGTGGAGCAGGAGTTGTCTGGGTCCTGTGACCAACCAGCATCAGAGTATCCATGAAAGTCCATGTTTGTGGAGAGCTTTGTTTCATCAAAACAGAGCTCCATGTTCTTGGTGGCTTGAACATATTGGAGTACACATTTAGTAAAACAACCCTAAAGTGAAGCACTTCTCAGGTATTACTAGATGACTTAAACCACTGAGGGATGGAGGAAGGGAGACTTAAGGAGTTTATCTCTGATGCTTCAGGGGAAACACCAAGAGAATTGAACTGGTCTCTGGTGGCTGAATTCATAGGCCTTATATACTACATGGGTGTTTACATATGTTTGTACATAGGGCATAGGGTTAGTCCATAAAGAGACAAATAGCCTTGAGGCTGTGAGGAATGAAAGCATAAGCATGCTGCACACATGAGGATGTGGCAGAATGGAGGATTAGAAGCATAGAGCGGAAATGAAGTGAAATGGAATAGAAGCATACACAGCTTGGAGATTAAGAAGGCTGTGTAGCCATGAGGCAGATCATAGATCTGGTGCAAAGGACAGACAAAGAGTGTATTACACTGGAGCATAGCTTCTAGCTATAGTGACCACTTATAGGAGTAGGTCGAAGTCTTATAGAGTGAATAGAAGTCTCAGCACTTAAGATCGCAATCAATAAGGCTGGAAGACTAGAAACTACACTGGATTGCATAGAACTAGCTGAGGGATAGTAGTACAAGGGCAGCGTATTTATAGAGTCAGCTACGGAGCACAGACCAAGTGGTGTGCCACAGCAAACTACTGGAAGGGGAAACAAAGGGAGTCCACAAAGGGAAACCCCCTTTAAAGGAAAGAGGCTGTCCATTTGGAGGGTGGCAAAAGGGAAATCAGTACTTGAGAACCAAGCTATCAAAAAGGTTATAGGTGAAGTCTAAATTGAGTCAGATGAGAGAGAAACAAAAGGGGGAATGGTTGTCATCAATGCCAAAGGGAAAGTTTGTAACATTACCCCCCAAGTAGATGGGAAGTGACCTCACTTGCCACATTTCAATCTCCATTCCTGGTTGGGCATCAATGACTAAGATATCCAGATCTCTGACAAAAAACACATCGTCTAGCAGGACAGGCCCATTGGGCATAGCCAGAAGTGTTATGCCCACAATGGGTGCACCGATAGCTGGGGCAGTGCTGGTAAGTATGACCTGGGTTGTCACAGGAGAAATAGGCAGGTTCCGGAGGAGGAGATGGAGTAGGTGAAGAAGTCTGGTTAAAAGGTTGTCTGACAGGGGAGTGACGTCCAGAAGAGGGAGAGGATTGGGGTTGTTCGTTGTCATCAGAATAGTTGGCGGGGTCAGAGAGCTGGGGAGAAGTGGCTCAGAAGAATTCTCACTCTGCAGCAATAGGATCAGTGAGGGAGTTTAAAATGTCTGCGTAATAAAAGGGGGGGAAGGCGAGAACAACCAAGATGAAACCTGCTCCATTAAGAAGATTGAGGGCACTAGCACATGATTCCTCTACGTCCTGGAGCGCGGCAGCTGCGAGCATGAGATCGTATCACTCTTGGTAGAACAGCCTATGAAGATAGAAATGGAGGGAGGAGAGGGTGAGGTATATGCATACTAGCTGGCTGTGGACAGGGGCATATGATGGGTAGGTAGGGAGGTTTACAGTGATTGTGGGGTTATCTAGAAGTGAGGTGAAGAGAATTTGTCTTTGTAAAGGAGTAAGTGTTATGCTTGACCCGGGTAGAATCAGATGTAGCCCTTTGAAGGCATAGGGAGGTCCTAAGGTTCAAAGGTTCAAGTGTATTCCACAAATGCATAAGTGGTCATGTGGCGTGGGGAATCCACTGATGCGTAAAGCGACCAAGTGGTGAAGTGAGTCGTCCAGCAATCAAGCACAAAGTAACAACTAGGCACAGAGTACGGTTGCACCAAAGGCAATACCGACCATCCTCTGATTCAAGGAGTCTATGGTTGCAAGAGCAAACACGTAGCAGGCAATGGGCAACAGGAGACAAAGGGACAAAGGGACAAGGACCTTGTTGATTGCAGAGATGCTAAGGTAAAACAAGGGAGGTCTAAGCTAAGGATCTCTGCTGCGAGAGTGCAGGTATTTATATGTAAGGGATCCGCGCACGGACCATGAGAAAAGGTAACTAAGAATGGAAGTGGAAAATGGTTAATGTGTTGTACGATATGGGAAACCAATGAGAAGACAACGGGTCACTAGAATTACAAATAGAAGGGCAGAAATAGAATGCGCAGTCAATGGTGTTATGACTGTGGACTGCAGAGTCATATGAGAGAAATGGCAGTTGCCGACTGGATAAGATCACGTGAGACGAATGAAGAAAGGAAAGCATACGGGGTAGGAGTTGAATGAGCGACTCGTATGAATACAGTGTATAGCTAAGAAAGTCAAGGAAAAGAAAAGGTAGTCCATGAATCGTAACAGTAAGGAAAAGGAGAAGGGAGTGAAAAAAATTCGGGTTCAACATGAAAGGGATTTAGTACAGAGAAAAGAGGATGAGGGGAAAGGAAGAAGGAAAAGAGGTACTCTTATATATACAAACAAGAGAGAGAGAGGGAATCGGTATCTATTCATTGGTTAAAGCTACCACGATTGTGGCATCAATCTCTACTTGATTTGGTGGGGGAGGATAAAAGGCCCCTGGAAATTGGACAAGGGCTGGATTAGGATGGACATAGGGGAGTCCAGGCCATGCCGGAAAGGCAGGGTCAGGGCTGGGGGGAGCTCTGTCAGGGAGGGTGAGTATTCACTTTGTTAGCCTGACAAATGGCGCATCCTTTGACAAAGTTGTGGATGAAACTATTGAGACTGGGCCACCAGAAATTGCGCTATAACAGGTTTTGGGTGTGGAAGATACCCCCATGCCCACAGGTGGCACTTTCATGAATTGATTTTATGATGTCAATGCAGTGGGGCAGTGGAACAAAGAGCCTTCCTTGGAAGAAGAGTTTTGAGTCTTCGAACAGCCAATCATGGGTGGAGGTGCGTGAAAAGAGGGATCTTCCATTGTTTAATGCATTGAGTGCCGTCATGATGAGGGGGTCGGACGGGGAAGACTGCTATTTTCTCTAAGATAGCGGTATCAATGGTATTGATAAATAGGCAGAGGGGAAGAAGGGTAACTTCTTGGTTGTCATCAGATGTATCTATCCAATCTCATCAGGAAAGGGCGTCGGTGGGGCCCATCTGTGATCCAGGGGTAGTCTGGGAAGAGATGTCAAAGTCTTGGAGGAATAACATTCATTGGGCTTGACGTTGGGACAGCTTATGGGGTTGTTTGAAGTAGAATAGGTTTTTGTGGTCAGTGATGACAGAGACAGGAAAAGAGGTTTCTTGAAGGTAATGTTGCCATTCTTCTAGGGCATGGATCATGGCAAGGAGTTCTCTATCATAGATGTCATAGTCTCATTCAGCAGCGGATAGGGTTTTCAACAGGAAGGCACAGGGATGTAAATCCCCATTCTCATTTTTCTGCATAAAAACCGCTCTGGTGGCAGTCAGGGAAGCATTAGTCATGACAAAGAACAGTTTGAGTGTATTGGGAATGAGAAGTATGGGGCGGTGGGTAAACACTTCTTTGATGATGGTGAAGGCATTCTGTTGGGCGGTTCCCCACTCCCATTTGGCATTTTTCTTGGTGAGGTCATGGAGAGGTCGGGCTGCACTCAAGAAGTCTGGGATAAATCTTCGATAGAAGTTACAGAATCCGATGAAGGACCGCACCCCTTTTACCAAGGTAGGGGGTTTCCATTCATTGATGGCCCTTAGTTTGGTGGGGTCTATCTTTACCTGTCCTTCTCACACAATCATTCCGAGATACTCTACTTTGTCAACATCAAAGAAGCATTTCTCCAATTTCAGGAAGAGTTTGTGCTCTCTGAGCCATTGAAGGACTTTCCAAGTTTGTTCCTGGTATAGGGTTTCGTCATTGGAGTGGATAAGGATGTCATCCATGTAGATGACAAGCCACCCTTCCGCTAACATGTCAGCAAAGGTATGGTCCATTAGGGCTTGGAAGGTGGAAGGGGAGTTGCATAATCCAAAGAATATTACAGTTGGTTCAAAGAGGCTGAAGGGAGTAATGAATGCTGCTTTCCAACAATCTTTGGGTCATGTGAGGACATTGTTATATCCCCATCTGATGTCCATTTTGGTGAAGATCTTCAATCCTTTGAGCTTGTCCATCAGGTCAGAGATCAAGAGGAGTGGGTAAGCATTTTTGACAGTGAAGGAGTTGATGTATTTGTAATCCTGGCAAGGGTGTAATGAGCCGTCTTTCTTAGGTATGCAAAAGAAGGGAGCTGCTTGTGGGGACTTTAATGGGGTAATCTTTCCTGAGGCAAGGTGTTCGTCTATGAAAGCTCGACAAGCTTCGGTCTCCTTAGGGTTTAGGGGGTAGGCTTTTGCCACCTTTGGGAGAAAGTCCTTGTTGAGTTTGATGGCATGGTCAAAGGTTCGAGAGGGGGGGAGCTGTTATGACTTGTTGTCCTAACAGTCATCTGCTCTTTTTTTTCCTTCATCGTTCCTCTCATCACTTGTCACCTTTTCTTCTCAGACATTTTCTTAGTCTTGGAGCTTCGCTTGGTACCCTATGCTCATCTCCTACAAGGGAGGTCATTTCTACAGCTTACACTTACCATCTTTGCACCTTGATAGATTCCCTATCGCTACCTCTGGGAATTCTTATGGATTACACCTTCATCTTCCTTTAGTGTTCTCCATCCCCACCCCAGCCCTCTAAGCTAGTTCACCTTCACTGCCTTAACCAAGGCCCCCTTTTGTTGATGCTATTCCTTTACCTTTCATTTCACTACATAGCATCTCTCTTCTGACCTATGTAGCACAGTATGCTAGCTTAGATGGCCACCCCCGTCCCACCCCAGTATCTCTGCAATCAACAAGATCCTTGTCCCTTCATCTCTGTCACCCGTCGCCCACTACGTGTTTACTCTTGCGACTGTAGATCCCCTTGAACCTGAGAACAGTCAGTATTGCCTTTGACACAACTGTACTCCATGCCTAGTCATTACTGTTGCAATTCATCGACCAGATGACTCACTTCGCTACTTGATCACTTCATGCGTCAGTGGATTCCCCTGCACCATGTGACCGCTTACACGTCCATGGAATACACTCGAACCTTTGACACTTAGGACCTCCCTACACCTTCAAGGGCTATGTCTGATCCTACCTGGGTCAAGCATAACAAAAGGTCTAAGCTCTCTTTGACCGGCTACTCCTATGTAAGCCACCACCATTTCTCACCAACTCCCTTCTGATTCCCGTTGGTGACCTCGTCACCCTGCTCCATTGCCTGACTCTACCTCCAAGGATACCACCAAGGAGGATGACTCTCACTTTGACCTCTTCACCTCTGACCTCACCCTACCTTCACGGGAAGAAACACTAGAAGACACCCAGCTCTCCCACCAGCTCTCTCACTCGGTCTCCATCCCTCACAAGCCCACTCCTCCATCTCCCACTCCTGTACAGTGTTCTCCTCTTTTCCAGCTTCCCCCTCCATAGCCACCTCCACTGAAACCTGCTATGTCATCAAAACCCGTTGAACTTCGCCTCAGAGCGCCTAAGGCTTTTGATGGATTCTACGACCGAGCCATTGAGTGGCTCAACACTGTTGAAACTTACCTTTTGGTTAATGTTGACGTGTACAACACCAATGCCAAGAAGGTCGCCTTTGCCCTCTCTCATATGACTGAGGGATCTGCATACACCTGGGCCAGAACTTTCCACCAAACCACTTTGACTCAGATGCTGCCCAACCTTGGAACTTTCACCAACTTCAAAACGGCCTTCAAAAAGGCGTTTGAACACC
>JBBPRF010000989.1:0-12275 GCA_038092875.1 Lanmaoa pseudosensibilis | reverse complement strand
AAAAAAGAAAAGCAGTGTGAATTCATGGTGAATATATTTCAACAATAATGTACAGGTACTGTATGCAAAGTGATGAATTGCAGTGGCCAGGTTGTTAGATGTCAGCAAGGACGGACGCCAAAAAAGGAAAGTGGCAGTGCTACTGCCCTACTTAATGGACAAGGGATTCCCTACAGCTGAGCCACATGGTTTTTGGTGGACAAAAAAGGAAATCCATGTGGAAAACACAAAATATGTAAAACACTTGACACTACTCAACACACTCGGCCCTCTCAACCCACTCAACCCACTCAACCCACTCAATCCACTTGACCCACTTGACCCACTTGACCCACCCAATACATCCAAGAAAAGCGTTGAGTAAGACATTTTACCCTGCCATTCTCCACTAACTTATTGATTGATTATTAATGAACAGGATGACGATCTTGGCCATCTTGAGGCCTATCACACTGCCAGAAAGAAGGTTGCAGTGCTCTTGGATCTGTTTGGAGCTTCTATACAGGCATTCATGGTTGGACCTCACCCCAAAAGTGATTTAGAAGTATTTGTTGCCACCATCAATAAGTTAGTGGAGAATGGCGGGGGAAAAAGTCTTACTCAACACTTTTCTTGAGTGTATTGGGTGGATTGAGTGGATTGAGTGGGTTGAGAGGGCCAAGTGTGTTGAGTGGTGTTGAGTGTTCTGTGTTTTCCACATGGATTTCCTTTTTTGTCCACCAAAAAGCATGTGGCTTGGCTGTAGGGAATCCCTTGTCCATTGGGGGTACAGCCACTTTCCTTTTTTGGCGTCTGTTCATGCCTGAGCCTTGCTGACACCTTGCTGACACCTGACAACCCAGCCACTGCAATTCCTCACTTTGCATATGCATATTATTGTTGAAATATATAATTCAAGCTTTTAGTGTCTACGCACCAGAGCCTGACTGACTGCCTGACTGACTGCCACGTCAGCACAGCCACTTTCCTTTTTTGGCGTCCATCCTTGCTGACATCTAACAACCTGGCCACTGCAATTCATCACTTTGCATACAGTACCTGTACATTATTGTTGAAATATATTCACCATGAATTCAAGCTGCTTTTTTTTTTTAGTCTCTACTCACCAGAGCCTAACTAACCACCCAACTGACTGCCACATCAGCACAGCCACCACTCAGCCAAGGAGTTGTGCATAAATCCACCATCTGCTTCCCTCACCATACAAATTTGAAAAAATGCAAAAAAATAAAAACAGAAAATTCAGAAAATTCATTGCAAAGTGTTACAGCATGAGACTAGGGTGGTAATATTAAAGCAATAATGACAGTATAGGAGGTGACTGTACAAGCACTCACTAATGAGTCACTTCACCTTTATTGTAATAGATATCCCTCAAAGAGAGGGAGGAATGTGGAAATTTATACTACAGCTTTGGTTTAGAAACTACTATATGACAAAATACCTGCTTCCAAGGTTCTGGCTCTTCTGAAACACTCAGGATGAAAGCCTTCCATTCTGGAACCACTTCTGGAATTTTCCCACACTCTTCTGGACTCGGAACCACCAGAACCACTTCCAGAATTGCTTCCCACTCTTCCAATCTCAGAAGCACCAGAACCACTTCCAGAACTTTGACTTCTGGACCTTTTTTCAGTATGACTATTACTCAGTAATGTTTCTTACATACCTATTACTATACATTTGATAATGTCTCTTTCCTGACACTTATTGAGGTATGAGTGTGCCTCCACCACATACTACTTATATTTTTTCTACATCCATAAGCACCTCAGTTGTTCTCGCCCATCTTAGGCAGCAGCTGAGGTGAGTTATTTCTTGCTTAGTATTTACTCCTAGACTTATGTACTGCAGCTCTAGTCTCTACTAGAGTTTTGACAGGTTATGAGCCCTGCTCGTGCCCAATAATTGAACAACTCACCCACTCATGCATCCCTCAGTGCACCCTCCGTTTTCAATGGACTTCGGCTATTGGCTACCAGCCACCTAACACCACCATTATAAAATAATTTCTTCTTCTGCCAACCTCACCCTGTCCTGTCATCCAGCATGACATCAGATATTATCTGAAGTGACGAAATCCTAACTGGACCCGAAACCTTTCTGCTATGGAAGGTCAAGGTCACCTGCAAACTCTGAAGTGGAAAAGTCTATGGTGTCACTTCCAGAACAGACCCAGAACCTACCCTCGGATCTACTGGAGTGACAACTTCAGATGTCCGTGACTGGAAGGAATGTGATGAAAAGGCCCATGGTATTATACAGAAGCGTCTCTCTGATGCTCTACTACTCAAAATGGAGTCCTGCACTTCCACCAAACAACTTTGGAACAGACTTGTATCACTTCTAGATACTTCAAGTGTCTCCTCCACTTTCTACATATTCCAACAACTCTTCAATGTGACCTGGAATGGCAACTCCAACATCTCAGAACACATTTCTTCACTCTGGACTTCTGAGTCCCACCTTGCTGCAATGAAGTTTCCTGTGGACACAAAGGTCATGGCATTCATCCTTCTCAACTCCCTTCTGAAGACTCCAGAATGGAAGCTACTCAAATCATCCCTCATCAACACCATGGAGGACAGCAAGTTAACCTTCAATGCAGTGGAAATCCAAGTCATTGCTGAAGACACTTGCTTGTATCCCTCAGATCATTCGGAATCAGCCATGAAGGTTTCTGGAACTTCCAAATCCTCCACCCGACCTTCAAATTCTTCCACCTGGTGTGAACACCATCTATCGACCACACACAACTCTGCTGACTGTAACTCCTACAAGAAATAAGTCACAGAGTTGAGAAAGGGAGGATTTAAGAAGCCAGACAAAGGGAAGGAGAAGGCAAACACAGTGGAGGGAGCTCCTGATCCTCCAGACTCGGCAAATGTAGCTCAGGAAAATGTATCTCAGTCCCTAATCCAATGCATTCACACCTACTCATTGTCTGAGCAAAATAACAGTGGAAGAAACACTCTGATCATTGACTCTGGAGCATCGTCACACATAGTTCCTCACTGATCCTGGTTCCAAACATACCAGCCACTCAACCCTCCGCATCCAGTAACCCTTGGAGACAACTTGGCAGCACATGCCATTGGAATCGGAACAGTCCCACTCTTGTCACAAGTGTCCAAGAACACTTTTGAAGTGATACTATCAAATGTTCTTCTAATCCCAGAGTTCCAAATTTCACTCATCTCAGTAAATTGACTTGCCTCTGCCAGTCTTTCTGCTACCTTTCCAGCAATGTTCCATATATGCTATGTTTGGAAGGACCGGAACACCGTTCTAGTTGCCAATCACAAAAATGGCCTCTACCATGCAAGGATCACTCCAAACAATCAGAAGAAGGTGGCTTATGCAACCATTGATGTGAATCTCCTCCACCGACGGATGGGACATATGTCCATTGACCGAATTCAACACATGGTCAAGTCTAGCCAACTTTGAGAAATCAATGCCCTCACTGGAACACCTGCATTCTGTGAGGCATGCACACTTGGAAAAATGAAAAGGTTGCCTTTTGGAACTTGGGACAGCCCCCAGAGCACTCGTCCCCTGGAGGTAGTACACACTGATGTCGAAGGCCCCATAACTCCAAGATCATGTGAAGGCTATAGGTTTTGGCTAGTCATTGTCAATGACTTTAGCCAGTTTCCTTGGATTTATTTCATAAAACACAAAAATGAAGCCTTGCAAATTTACAACCAATGGAAGAAAGATGTCCAAACTCTTCTTTGAATGGAGATGGGACAGGAGGACTTCTCTGAACTCTATACCAAATTTGTTCGAAGCAATGGTGGAACAGAGTACATCAACAAGGCCTTCCGGAATCAACTCTGAACTGATGGCATGCTTCTTGAAACTTCCACCCCATACACTCCAGAACAAAATGGGTTGGCAGAGCACATGAACCAAACACTAGCCATGCTTGCCAACACCATGTTGGAAGAATCTAAACTTTCAAAATCCTTCTGGGCTAATGCCATGTCAACTGCTGCTTACATCTCTGCATGAAGTCCAACCTCTGGACTAGATGAAAAGGTCCCCTATCAGGTCTTCTTCAATCACCAGGTTGATCCAACTCTCTTCCACCCCTTTGGATGTCCTGCCTATGCCTACACACCAAAGGAGCAGTGGGGGGGGAAATTCCAACCATACGGAAAGAAGTGCATCATGATAGGGTACACCTATGGGCAACAAGCCTGCAAACCTCTTGACATTGAGTGTCAAACTGTTATTTCCAGTCGTCATGTCATTTTCAATAAGTCTGGACTAATCTCAAATGTTGAATCTGCTCCATGGAATGCTCCCACTATTGAGGGACAGTGGGAGGGTCTAATTTCAGAGCATCTTCATCAACTGGAACATAATGATGATGATAATGACCATCCACCTTTATCCAACCCTGGACCAGTGGGAAAAGTTCTGGAAGCCCCGGAACTGAAAGACATTCCAGAATGTCCTGCTAGCCCTGGCATTGAGGAACTTTCAAAATGCCTGGACCAACTCAAATTAAATGAAGCTTTAGTGCTAGTTTCAGCTCCACCACCAGCTCCAGCCCCAGCTCCACTGCCAGCTCCAATCCCAGCTCCAATCCCAGCTCCAGCTCCACCTGTATGACAAAGCAACTGGCAACAACAAGCAGCAAACAAGAACAAAGAGTATGAGTATGTCCTAGAGGAAGAAGCCATACGACGAGAAAATCGTAAAAAGAAAGCACAAGTTCCAGAATACATTCCGGAACCCTTGGAAGATGATTTGAACCTTCCAGGAGCATTCTCAGCCTCAATAAAGGACTTCATATTTGCCAGATCTGCAAGCTCACCCTCAGAAGAGTCACTTCTGAGAAATCTAAAGGAAGCCTACTCTGGAGCAGACAAGGAACTATGGAAATCTGCTATGGAAGAGGAACTCCAAAGTCTCAACTCCAATCATGTCTATGAAACTGTGCTCATTCCAGAGGAGTAACCCCAATTACTTCAAAACCAGTTTTCCAGATCAAGCAAGATGAAAAGGGACATGTGGAACGATACAAGGTCTGAATAGTTGCACGTGGCTTTACACAAAAGGAAGGAGTTGACTATCAGGAGGTCTTCGCCCCAATAGCTAACCTTGATTCCATCCAGACCTTAATTTCCCTAGCTGCAAAGTATGATCTGGAGTTGGACCAAATGGACATATCCACAGCTTACCTCAATGGAGAGCTGGAGGAGGACCTATACATGTCACCACCAGAAAGTGTTCCTATCCAACCTGGATACTGCTGGAAACTCCAACGCTCCTTGTATGGACTTAAACAAGCTGGCCGGACTTGGAACAAAACCCTAGACCAGAAGCTCAAAAACCTCAGATTTGTTTGCCTGGATGCTGAGACATGTCTTTATATGTTCCGAAAAGATGGCCAAGTTTGTTTCCTAGTTGTATATTTCGATGACCTACTCCTAGCAGCTACAACTCGAAAGTTCATGGACTCCATCAAGGCAAAACTTTCTGCTGCTTTCAAAATGCATGATCTTGGAAAGGCCAAATATATCCTCAGAATTGAAATCAAGCAAAACCAGAAACTTCGGACCATCTCCTTGTGCCAATCACAGTATTGCCACACCATCCTAGAGAGGACTGGCATGTCCACATGCAAACCAGTATGGACTTCTATGGCACACAATCTCCAACTCTCTGCAACCAACCCAACAAATGACCGTACTATCCCAGAAATGATTATTGATGGAAAACAGGTTTCATACCTTACAGTCATAGGATCACTGATGTATCTCATGCTCGGAACATGTCCAGACATTGCATACGCAGTAGGTGCACTCAGTCGTTTCAGTGCAAAACCCAAGTCCATACACTAGGAAGCTGCAAAACATGTACTCTAATACATCCAAGCCACTAAGGATATGGAACTTTGATTCAATGAAACAGAGCTCTCCACAGACATGGATTTCCACAGGTACTCTGATGCTGGTTGATCACTGTTACACTCGACCCGGGTAGGATCGGACGTAGCCCTTGAAGGCGTAGGGAGGTCCTAAGTGTCGAGGGTTTGAAGGTGATTCATGGATGTGTAAGCGATCACGTGACATAGGGGAATCCACTGGCACGTGAAGTGACCAAGTGGTGAAGTGAGTTGTCCAGCGATCAGGCACGAAGTAATGACGTAGGCACGGAGTACAGATGTGCTAAGGCAATACCGACCGTGCTCAGGTTCAAGGGGTCTACGGCCGCAAAGGCGAACACGTAGTGGGCGATGGGTGACGGAGATAAAGGAATGAAGGGACAAGGACCTTGTTGATTGCAGAGATGCTAAGGTAAGACAAGGGAGGTCTAAGCTAAGGATCTCTGCTGCGAGAGCGCAGGTATTTATACGTAAAGGATCTGCACATGGACCATGAGAAAAGGTAACTAAGAATGGAAGTGGAAAAGGGTTAACATGTCATACGATAAGAGGAGCCAATGGGAAGACGACACATTACTAGAATTACAAATAGAAGAGCAGAAATGAAATGCGCAGTCAATGGCGTCATGACTGCAGACTGCGGAGTCATGTGATGGAAACAGCAATGGCTGACTGGACAAGGTCACATGAGATGAAGTGAAAAGAAAAGCATATGAGGTGAGAGTTGAACAAGTGACTTGTATGAATACAGCATATAGCTAGAGAAGTTGAGGAAAGAAAAGGTAGTCCTTGATGAATCGTAACATTACCCCCCTGTTACCGTCGAAGTCCCACTGAGACTAATTCATGGAGAACCAGTCATATTGGCATAAGCCATGTCGTTGAAGGGGTCGTTGTCTACGTAGACATCATCGAGATGCTCAGTCTTGATAGGCAGAGGGATAGGGATAGAACGAGAGCATCCTGATGAGTGGCATGATCTGTTGGACCCCTGGGAGCTGGTGGAAGAGGTCCGCATATGGGAGCGAAAGGACTGGTGGGAAGAAGAGAAGGAGGAGGAAGGTGTGGTGTGGTCGCGATGATGCCAAATGCATATGTCTGCATGGTGTCCAGGTGCTTGTCACCCACATTGGGAGCACCAGTAGTTCTGGCATTGGGTCTGATTGTGGCTGGGGGCGAAGGCAAGACAGAAAGGGCAACAATAAGCTGGGCAATCCCGTTTTATATGTCCAAGACTGTGGCATTGAAAGCACGCTTGGGGATAGTGTGGGTCGGATGGAGGAATAGGAGTAGGATGGAAGTTATGGGTTTTGATGCAATGTAGAGCTCCCTGAGTATGTTCGTTGAGGGGGGAGGATGAGGCGGATGGTGTAGAAGGTTCGCATGGTTCGCGTTCTAAGTATGCTGGGTCGATATGTTCAACCGGGGGTTCCTCTTCTTCTTCGGGAATGACGGCGGGGTGCATGGGTTTTGGTGGATTGGAAATAGGAAGGTGGCGACTAACACGAATGGTGGCCTCATGACCGGCTGAGATAGCAGCAGCCTGTTTGTGGGCGGAGATAAGAGTTGTGAGGTCCTCGGTGAGAGGACAGACATGGGAGGTGAGGTCTAAGAGGTATCGATCAATGTCGACTAGGAAGGGGAGCATGTCAAGCTGGTACATGGCGATGTACAGCTGAGCTTGGATGTCATGAGCGTCATCGAGGATCAAGCGGTCCCAAAGAGTGACTTCAGTGCAAGTGGATGGGACGTTGGCATGCATGAGAATGGTCTCATTCTGGAGGTAGGTGCTGTAGAGCGCATTGAGGGGGGAGCCGGTTTTGATGAAATGGTCAATGTGCAAGGTGATGCGAGGGTTGTGAAGAAGGACGGAGAGGAGGACAATGTCCTCGCCGGTGGGGGGATCTTCATGGAGACGGTTGGTGAAGAGGGAAACATCTACTGACATAACAGCATCCTGTAAAGTAGCGATAGATACTGGTGTAAGAGGAACAGAAGAAGCAGGAGGAGGTTGCTTAATAACTGGAGTGTCGGTAAGAATATCCACGGATGAAGTCGGAGAGTAAGCTCGCTCAGAGGGAGGAGCAGTGCTGCGATAGGAAGGCAGAGGGCTCAAAATGGTGGTGTTGGCTTCGATGGGGGAGACATTCTGGAGTGGTGAAGATATGATGGAGGAAATGGTAGAGATAGAGACGGATGAGGAGGTTTCAATGGCCATTGGAGGTGATGATGGTGCAAGTTTAAGAGCGCTGGGGAGAGAAGATGGACAGGTGGAGCTTTTTATAAGCAGTTAGAGTGGAGCTGGCATTTTTCAAATCCTGTTCAGGGATCCAGGAGTCATCTTCGGCGGTGTATCCCTTCCATTGGATCAGGAAGGAATGGGATCACGGTGTTCCGCAGTGGTGTAAGATCCGTTCAATTTCATATTCTTCTTCCCCAGCGATAAGGTCGGGCAGAGGTTTCGGAAAGTTCCGTCCATGGATGGGGTTCTCACGATAAGGTGTAAGAAGAGAAGCATGGAAGACCAGGTGGATCTTCCACATTGTGGGAATTTGGAGTCTGTAGGTGATCGGGGATAGGACTTTCGTGATGGTAAAAGGTCCTTTTTGCTTCAGGGCGAATTTGAGGTTAAGAACGGAGCATTTGAGATTGGGGCTTCAAGCCACACTTTGTCTCCGAGTTTGAATGGCGTGAACTTTTGGCGAGTTCGGGCGGCCATGCTTTGACGGGTGAGTTCGTGGAAGGCTAGGGCTTCATTGCGGGCAGCAGTCAAGGATTTCAAATGGGAAGCTACTGTGGGAAGAGAAGACTCAGCTATCACCAAGGGAAGGGCACGGGGTTCATATCCCATCATGAGATAGAACAGAGATTGATTAGTGACGGAGTGCGGGCGGTGGTTGTGAGCAAATTCTGTGTGGGAAATGTTATCAGCCCAGGAACCGGGGTTATTACCGCAGAAGATGTGGAGATATGTTTCGACTTCCTGGTTGACTCGTTCTGTTTTGCCGTCGGTTTGAGGGTGATATGTGGTGGAAAGGGAGAGGTCATAGTTGAGGATGTGACCAAGTTCTTTTGCAAATGCAGATGCGAACTGTGGGCTGCAGTCGGAGATGACTTTGTTGTAGAGACCAAAGTGGAGGTAAACTTTATGGAAAAAGAGGGAAGCTACTCCCTCGGCGGTGATGGTTTTCTTCATGGGGCAAAGAATCACCCCCTTAGTAAGCCCATGGTCTACCACGACCAGGAGGGAATTGAAGGACGAAGACTTGGGGAGATCTGTGATAAGATCACACGAGATCTGCTGGAAGGGGCGAGAGGTGGAGGATTTAATCGGGGTGAGTGGAGGTACAGTGGGGTGTGTGTTCAATTTGTTTTGCTGGCACGTAGCACAGCCTTCAACATAATGATGCACATGGCTGGCAAGGCCAGGCCACCAGAACTCGGTGGAGACGAGCTGTTGGGTTTTAAGGAAGCCGGGGTGACCGGTGGTTTCGTGATCATGGCATTGGCAGAGGATAGATCTGCGTAAGTCCCCGGAATCTGGAATGTATATGTGACCCTTATACATGAAAACAAAGCCTTCCATCTGCTAATTGGAAAGATGGGAGCGGAAGGTGATGGGGATATCTTCGTTGATAGACTGGAGATGCTGGAGGATGAGGGGATCGCCAGCAGAGGCTGCTGCAACCTTGTCAGTGAGGGCAGTGTCAATGGCGCAGACGAAGATGGACAGGGGAAGGAGAGTGATGGCCTGGTTGTCAGGATCCAACCGGGGGAAATGATTGCAGTGGCAAGAGAGGGCATCAGGGCCCATGAGGTGAGATCCAGGAACATGGATCATTTTGAGATCAAAGTCCACCAGATCAAGAAGCCAATGGGCTTGGCGGTGGTTGAGGGCTTGTGGTGATTGGAAGTACATCAAGTTCTTGTGATCAGTGAAAACTTGGACGGGGAATTGGGATCTGTGGAGATAGTGTTGCCACAACTTCAGGGCACGAATGACCACGAGGAGTTTGTGATTATAGATGTCGTAGTTTCGTTCGGTGGGGGGCAGAGACTGCGACAGATAGGAACAGGGATGCCAATCACCATTGGAGTCAGCTTGCAGAAGGATTCCTCTGGTGG
The DNA here is from genome assembly GCA_038092875.1 of Lanmaoa pseudosensibilis. Lineage (NCBI taxonomy): Eukaryota > Fungi > Basidiomycota > Agaricomycetes > Boletales > Boletaceae > Lanmaoa > Lanmaoa pseudosensibilis. The sequence goes on along the minus strand of JBBPRF010000989.1, from coordinate 2,248 downwards.
TGTTCCATGAGGTGTCAGTGGCGATGGCGAAGGGAGCGGCGAGATCCGGCATATGTAACACTGGTTCAGAGAGGAAGAGGCGTTTCAGGGTGGTGAATGCTTCTTGACACATGGGGGTCCAAGACCAGGGGAGTGACTTCTTAGTGAGGTTGATCAAGGGATGGGCAATGTTTGAATAATTTGGAATGAACCAACGATAGAAGTTGGCGAAGCCAAGGAAGGAGCGGACTTCCTTGACTGTCATGGGTACAGGCCATGAGGAGATATCCTCAAGTTTTACAGGGTCCATGGCGAGCTTGCCAGGTTTGACGATGAGTCTGAGGTAATCAACCTCGGTGGTAGCGAACTTGCATTTCTCCAATTTGAGATGGAGATTGAGTTCTGTCATGCGTAGGAGGACACACTTAGTGCATTCCTCGTGAGTTTTTTCATCAGAGGAGAAGATAAGAAGATCGTCCATGTAAATGACAAGCCATCCTTCTGTGATCATATCATGGAAGGAGTCATTCATGAACTGCTGAAAGGTGGCAGGGGAGTTACAAAGGCCAAAGAACATTACTGTTGGTTCGAAGAGTCCTTTGTGGGTGACAAACACTGCTTTCCACTGGTGGCCATCTTTGATGCGGACATTGTTGTATCCCCACTGGACATCGAACTTGGTGAAGACCTTGGCGTCTTTCAGCTTATCAATGAGGTCGGAGATCAGGGGTAAGGGGTAGGCGTCCCGAACAGTGTGTTTGTTGACGTAGCGATAATCTTGGCAAGGGTGTAGTCCTCCATCCTTCTTTTTGACGAAGAAGAAGGGCGAGGCTTGAGGGGAGTTCAAAGGGCAGATCTTTCCGGTGGCAAGATTCTCGTCCAGGAAAGCTTCAGTGGCAATATGTTCTTTGGGGGTCAAGGGATAGAGTTTCCCTATCTTCAGGGTGAAACCTTCTTTAAGGTTTATCTCGTGGTCATAGGGCCTCGAGGGGGGAACGTGGTCAGTCGCTTCTTTTGAGAAGACCGAGATGAATTCGGCATATGCCAGGGGAAGTGTGGTCTTAGGTTTGTCCTTTCCGGCAGCGATAGCGAATTCTGTGGCTTGAGTAAGCCTAGCGACTTGGGCGGATCCGAGAGGGGCATAGCGAGATCCAAACCGAATGGTCCGGTACAGGACACAATTGCCCATGGCGTGAGAGAGGAATTGGTTTTCTTCCTCCCATCCGTTGTAGGAGAAGAGTTTCTCCTGTTCTGTGGCAAAGACATTGACATGGCAAGGAGGTGCAGGTGGGGGTACCCAATAATGGGTGTCGTGTCATTTGACGTCAGTGACGTGAGAGGAATAGAGATCTTTTGATTGATCAGAGGATTCCAAAATGGGGATAGTCTGTTTGATCCAATCGATCTGGGGGTTTACGGCAGAGAGCCAGGGAGTTTTGAGGATGATGTTGTCCTTGAGGGACATGAGGTGGAAGAGAACAGGGTGGGCAATACCTTCTATATTGATAAAGAGGGTTATGCTGTGTCGGATATCACCGCTTTTGTTATAGGAGCTATCCGCGTTCCGGGCTCAGAGGGGTTCCTTGAGTTTTTCAATGGGAAAGGAGTTCTTCTTGGCGAAGTCCCAATCCATGCAGTTGATGCTTGCCCCACTGTCGATGAGGGCACAAGTGTCGATGGCTTTGAGTGTGTGCGAAGGTACGATGACTTGAATGGCGGTTTCTATTGCCTTGGTTACAAGAGAAGGTACAGTTACACCACTATGGGAAGAAGGGGAGTCTGGCATCAAAGCAGATCCCCAATTCAAAAATCTGAAAGAAAGGAAAGATGATGGACGTTTTCTTCATCGTCATCATCCTCGACTTCTTTAAGCTTTGGAAGCGTCTCTTCTTCTACCTTATTGATGTGCTTGTTTCTCAGCTTTTCAACGAAGGCAGAGCATTTGAGGGATGTGTGTCCCGGCTTACGGCAGCGGAAGCAGAGGTCTTCCTTGCGGCAATGTTGTCACTCCGCATCGGTTAGCTTGCTTACCTTGATGACGTCAACATCCATGGCATTGGGGTCTTTGGCGGGAGTGGATGAGTTTTGTTACGCTCGACCCGGGTAGGATCGGACGTAGCCCTTTGAAGGCGTAGGAAGGTCCTAGACGTCGAGTGTTCGAAGGTGTTCCACAGACACGTAAGTGGTCGCGTGGCGCGGGGGATCCACTGGCACGTGATGTGACCAAGTGGCGAAGTGAGTCGTCCAGCGATCGAGCGCGAAGTAACGA
>JBBPRF010000988.1:0-12285 GCA_038092875.1 Lanmaoa pseudosensibilis | reverse complement strand
TTATGGAATTGTAACCTAAGGAAAGAGGCAAATCAGTAATAAGGTCAATGGAGAGTTGCTGAAAGAGGCAGGATGCGCTGGGAAGGGGGGTGAGGGGGGGTGGTAGGGTGAGTATTCACCTTGTTAGCCTGGCAAGTGGTGCATCCCTTGACAAAGTTGCAGATGAAAGTATTGAGACCAGGTCACCAGAAATCACATTGTAATAGGTTTTGGGTGTGGAAGATACTTCCATGTCCACAGGTGGCACTTTCATGAATCAATTTGACAATGTCAGTGTGGTGAGACAGTGGGACAAAGAGTCTTCCTCGGAAGAAGAGTTTTGAGTGCTCAAACAGCCAATTGTGGGTGGCGGCACATGAAAAGAGGGACCTTCCATCATTCAAAGTGTTAAGTGCTGTTGTGATGAGGGGGTTGGATGGGGAAGATTGTGTTATTTTCTTCAAGATAGTGGTGTTGATGGCATTGATAAACAGGGAGGGGGGAAAAAGGGTGACTTCTTGGTTGTTGTTGGAAGTATCTATCCAGTCTTGCCAGGAAAGGGCATTAGCAGGGCCCATCTGTGATCCAGGGGTGGTCTGATAGGAGATGTCAAAATCTTGGAGGAATAACATCCATTGGGCTTGTCGTTGGAATAACTTATGAGGTTGTTTGAAGTAGGATAGGTTCTTGTGGTCAGTAATGACAGAGACTGGGAAAGAGGTTCCTTGGAGGTAATGTCACCATTTTTCCAGGGCGTGGATCACAGCGAGGAGTTCTCTATCGTAGATGTCATAATTCCATTCAGCAGTGGATAGGGTTTTTGAAAGGAAGGCACAGGGGTGTAAATCCCCATTCTTGTCTTTCTGCATGAGGACTGCTCCAGTGGCAGTCAGGAAGGTGTCAGTCATGACAAAGAACGGTTTGAGTGTGTTGGGCATAAAAAGTATGGGGTGTTGAGTAAACGCTTCTTTGATGGTGGTGAAGGCATCTTGTTGGGCAGTTTCCCACTCCCACTTGGCGTTTTTCTTGGAGAGGTCGTGGAGAGGTCAGGCTACACTTGAGAAGTCTGGAATAAATCTTTGATAGAAGTTACAGAATCTGATGAAGGATCATACCCCTTTTACTGAGGTAGGGGGTTTCCATTCATCAATGGCCTTTAGTTTGGTGGGGTCCATCTTTACCTGTCCTTCTTGTATGATCATTCTGAGGTACTCCACTTCATCAACATCGAAGAAGCATTTTTCCAACTTTAGGAAGAGTGTGTGCTCTCTAAGTCATTGGAGGACTTTCTGGGTTTGTTCCTGGTGTAAAGTTTCATCATTGGAGTGGATGAGAATGTTGTCCATGTAGATGACAAGCCATCCTTCTGCTATCATATCAGCAAAGGTATGGTCCATCAGGGCTTGGAAGGTGGAATGGGAGTTGCATAATCCGAAGAACATTACGGTTGGTTCAAAGAGGCCAAAGGGAGTAATGAATGCTGCTTTCCAATGATCTTCGGGTCATATGAGGACATTATTATATTCCCATCTGATGTCCATCTTGGTGAAGATCTTTGATCCTTTGAGTTTGTCCATTAGGTCAGAGATCAAGGGGAGTGGATAAGCATTTTTGACAGTGAAGGAGTTGATATATCTGTAATCCTGGCAAGGGTGTAAGGAGCCATCTTTCTTAAGTATGAAAAAGAAGGGAGCAGCTTGTGGGGATTTTGATGGGGTAATTTTTCCTGAGGCAAGGTGTTCATCTATGAAAGCTCAACAAGCTTCGGTCTCCTTAGGGTTTAGGGGGTAGGCTTTTGCCACCTTTGGGAGGAAGTCATTGTTGAGTTCGATGATGTGGTCAAAGGTTTGAGAGGGGGGGAGCTTGTCTATGGTTTTCTTTTCAAAGACATCCTTGAAAGAGGAATATGAAGCAGGTAGCTCGCTCTTCTTTCTTTCTTCTTTCTGTGTGAGTTTAGTGGCAATGGTGGTTTTGCAGAGGGAGTGAGAGTTGTGTTTTTGTTACGCTTGACCTGGGTAGGATTGGACATAGCCCTTGAAGGTGTAGGAAGGTCCTAAGTGTCAAAGGTTCGAGTGTATTCCATGGATGTGTAAGCGGTCACATGGTGCAGGGGAATCCACTGACATGTCAAGTGGTGAAGTGGTGAAGTGAGTCATCCAGTGATCTAGTGTGAAGTAATGACATAGGCATGGAGTATGGTTGTGCTAGGGCAATACTGACCATCCTCAGGTTCAAGGGGATCTACGGTCACAAGGTGAACGCATAGCGGGCAACAGGTGACAGGTGACAGAGACAAAGAGACAAAGGGACAAGGACCTTGTCAATTGCAGAGATGCTAAGGTAAGACAAGGGAGGTCTAAGCTAAGGATCTCTGCTGTGAGAGCACAGGCATTTATACATAAGGAGTTCGTGCATGGACCATGAGAAGTGATAGCTAAAGATGGAAGTGGAAAAGGGTTGACGTGTCGTACCATAAGGAGAGCCAATGAGAAGGTGATACATCATCTAGAAATACAAATAGAACAATTGGAAATGGAATGCGCAGTTGATGGCGTTATGACTGCGGACTGTGAAGTCACATGATGGAAACAGCAATTGCCAACTGGATAAGGTCACATGAGATGAAGTGAAAAAGAAAAGTGTACGAGGTGGGAGTCAAATGAACAACTCATAAGAATACAGCATATAGTTAAGAAAGTCAAGGAAAGAAAAGGTAGTCCAGATGAATCATAACATTACCCCCCTGTTACAGTCAAAGTCCCACTGAGACTACTGGACAGAGAACCGGTCATGTTGGTGTAAGCCATGTCATTGAAGGGGTCATTGTCTACGTAGACATCGTCGAGATGCTCAGTCTCGACAGGCGGAGGGATAGGGATAGGACGAGAGCATCCTGACGAGTGACGGGATCTGTTGGATCTGTGGGAGCTGGTGGAGGAGATCCGTGTGCGAGAGCAAAAGGACCAGTGTGAAGTAGAAGAGGAAGAGGAGGAAGGAGTGTTGTGGTCACGACAACATTAAATGCAGATGTCAGTGTGATGTCCGGGTGCTTGTCGCCCACATTGGGAGCACCAGTAGCTTCGGCATTGAGTTTGGTTGTGGCTGGGAGCGAAATCTAGACAAAAAGGGCAACAATATGCGGGGCAATCACATTTCATATGCCCGAGGCTACGACATTGGAAGCACACTTGAGGATAGTGTGGGTCAGATGGGGAGAGAGGTAAGGGGTGGAAGTTGCGGGTCTCTATGCAGTGCAGAGCTTCCCTAGTATGCTCGTTGAGAGGAGAGGATGAGGCGGACAGTGTCTGAGGTTCCTGTTCGAGGTAGGCAGGGTCAATATTTTCAACTGGGGGTTCTTTTTCTTCTTCAGGAATGACAGTGGGGTGCAATGGTTCTGGTGGGTTTGCAATAGGGAGGTGACGACCAACACGAATGGTGGCTTCATGGCCGGCCAAGATGGCAGTGGCTTGTTCTTGGGCAGAGATGAGGGTGGCCAAGTCCTCGGTAAGAGGATGGATGTAGGAGGCTAAATCTAAGAGATAATGGTCGATATCGACCAGGAAAGGGAGCATATCCAGCTGGTACATGGCGATGTATAACTGGGCTTGGACATCACGAGCATTGTCAAGGATCAGGTGGTCCCAAAAAGTGACTTCGGTGCAGGCAGAAGGGACGTTGGCATGCATGAGAATGGTTTCGTTTTGCAAATAAGTGCCATAAAGTGCGTTGAGGAGGGAGCTGGTTTTGATGAAATGATCAATGTGGGAGGCAATATGAGGATTGTGAAGAAGTACAGAGAGGAGAATGATGTCCTTGCCGGTAGGAGGGTCTTCGCGGAGGCAATTGGCGAAGAGAGGGACATCTACAGACATGACAGCATCCTGTAAAGTAGTGACAGATACTGGTGTAAGAGGAACAGGAGAAGCAGGAGTAGGTTGCTCAGCAGCTAGAGCGTCGGTAACAAAATCCACAGATGAAATCAGAGAGTAAGCTTGCTCAGATGGAGGAGGAGTGCTGTGATATGAAGGCAGAGGGCTGAGGAGAGTGGCATTGGCTTTGACAGGGAAGACATTCTGGAGCAGGGTAGATACAATGGAGGAGACAGTAGAGATGGAGACAGATGAGGAGGTTTCAATGGCCATAGGGGATGTTGGTGGTAGTGCTAGTTTAGGAGTGCTGGGAGGAAAAGACGGACGGGTGAAGCTTTTTATAAGCGTTCAGGGTGGAGCTAGCATTTTTCAAGTCCCGTTCAGGGACCCATGAGTCATCTTTGGCGGTGTATCCTTTCCATCGGATCAGGAAGGAATGGGATCGCGGTGTTCCACGGTGTCGTAAGATCTGGTCAATTTCATATTCTTCCTCACCAGCAATAAGGTCAGGTGGTGGTTTCGGAAAGTTCTGTCTGTGGACGGCATTCTCACGATAGGGTGTAAGAAGAGAAGCATGGAAGACCAGGTGGATCTTCCACATCATGGGAATTTGGAGTCTATAGGTGATTGGGGATAGAACCTTTGTGATGGTAAAAGGTCCTTCCCGTTTCGGGGAGAACTTGGGGTTGATGATGGAGCGTTTGAGGTTGCGGGCTTCAAGCCACACCTTGTCTCCGAGTTTGAATGGTGTGAACTTTTGGCAAGTTCGGGCGGTCATGGTTTGATGTGCAAGTTCATGGGATGCAAGGGCTTCATCGCAGGTGGCAGTTAGGGATTTCAAACGAGAAGCTACTGTGGGAAGAGAAGACTTGGCAATTACTAAGGGAAGGGCACAGGGTTCATATCCCATCATGAGATAGAATGGAGATTGATTCATGACAGAATGCGGTCAGTGATTGTGAGCGAATTCGGCATGGGAAATGTTGTCAGCCCAGGAACTAGGGTTGTTTCCACAAAAGATGCAGAGATATGTTTTGATCTCCTGGTTGACTCGTTCTGTTTTGCCATTGGTTTGAGGGTGGTACATGGTGGAGAGAGAGAGGTCATAGTTAAGGATGCAGCTGAGTTCCTTAGCAAATGCGGAGGTGAATTGTGGGCCGTGGTCAGAGATGACTTTGTCATAGAGGCCAAAGTGAAGGTAGACTTTGTGGAAAAAAAGGGATGCTACTCCCTTGGCGGTGATGGATTTCTTCGTGGGGCAAAGAATCACCCCCTTAGTAAGCCCATGGTCTACCACAACCAGGAGGGAATTGAAGAAAGAAGACTCAGGGAGATCCGTAATGAAATTGCATGAGATCTGCTGGAAAGGGTGAGAGGTGGAGGATTTAATTGGTGTGAGTGGGGGTACCATGGGGTGTGTATTGGACTTATTCTGTTGGCAAGTGGCACATCCCTCAACATAGTGGCACACGTGACTGGCAAGGCCAGGCCACCAGAACTCAGTGGAGATGAGTTGTCAGGTCTTAAGGAAGCCAGGGTGGCTGGCAGTCTTGTGGTTGTGACAGCGGCGGAGAATAGACCTGCATAAGTCCCCGGAGTCCGGAATGTATATGTGGCCTTTATACATAAGAATGGAGCCTTCCATCTGCCAGTCGGAAAGATGGAAATGGAAGGCGGCGGGGATATCTTCGTTGATAGACTGAAGATGCTGGAGGACAAGGGGGTTGCCAGCAGAGGCTGCCGCGACCTTGTCAGCGAGGGCAGTGTCGATAGCACGAACAAAGATGGAAGGGGGAAGGAGCGTGACGGCCTGATTATCAGGATCCGACTGGGGGAAGTGATCGCAGCGACGAGAGAGGGCATCAGGGCCTGCAAGGTGAGATCCAGGAACGTGGATCATTTTGAGATCAAAGTCTGCCAGGTCAAGAAGCCAACGGGCTTGGCAGTGGTTGAGGGCTTGTGGAGATCAGAAGTACATCAGGTTCTTGTGATCAGTGAAGACCTGGATTGGAAACTGAGATCTGTGGAGATAATGTCTCCACAATTTCAGGGCACGGATGACTACGAGGAGTTCGCAATTGTAGATGTCATAGTTTCATTCGGCAGGAGACAGGGACTGTGACAGATAGGAACAAGAGTGCCAATCTCCATTGGAGTTGGCTTGCAAAAGAAGACCTCCGGTGGCATTCCGTGAGGCGTCAGTGGCAATAGCGAAGGGGGCAGCAAAATTCAGCATGTGTAATACCGGCTCAGAGAGGAAGAGGTGTTTCAAGGTGGAGAATGTTATGATTTGTCCTGGACTACCTTTTCTTTCCTTGACCTCATTAGCTATATGCTGTATTACTACGAGTTGATCATTCAACTCTTGCCTCATATGCTTTCTTTCTCTCATTCGTATCACGTGATCTTGTCCAGTCAGCAACTGCCATTTCTCTCATGTGACTCTGCAGTCCACAGTCATGACACCATTGATTGCGCATTCTATTTCTGTTCTTCTTATTTGTAATTCTAATGATGCATCGTTTTCTCACTGGTTCCCCTTATCGTATGACACATCACCCTTTTCCACCTACCATTCTTGGTTACTCTTTCTCATGGTCCATGTGTGGATCCCTTATGTATAAATACCTGCGCTCTCGCAGCAGAGATCCTTAGCTTAGACCTCCCTTGTCTTACCTTAGCATCTCTGCAATTGACAAGGTCCTTGTCCCTTCATCCCTTGTCTCCATCACCCATCACCCATCACCTGCTACATGTTTGCCTTTGTGACTGTAGATCCCTTGAACCTGAGGATGGTCGGTATTGCCTTAGTGCAACCATACTCCGTGCCTAGTCATTACTTCACACTTGATTGCTGGATGACTCACTTCACCACTTGACTGCTTAATGTGTCAGTGGATTCCCCCATGCCACGTGACTGCTTACGCGTCCATGGAATACACTCGAACCTCCAACACTTAGGACCTTCCTATGCCTTCAAGGGCTACATCCGATCCTACCCAGGTTGAGCATAACAAAAGGTCTAAGCTCTCTCCTTGACCGGCTACTCCTATGTAAGCCGCCACCATTTCTCACCGACTCCCCTCCAATCCCCGTTGGCGACCTCATCACCGCGCTCCCCTGCCTGACTCTACCTCCGAGAACACCACTGGGGGGGACAACTCTCACTTTGATCTCTTCACCTCAGATCTCACTCTACCCTCACAGGAAGAAACGCTTGAAGACACTCAGTTATCCCACCAGCTCTCTCACTCACTCTCCATCCCTCACGAGCCCACTCCCCCATCTCCTACTTCCATACAGCATTCCCCTCTTTTTTAGCTCCCCTCTCCACATCCACCTCCACCAAGATCTACCATGTCCTCAAAACCTGTCAAACTTCGCCTCGGAGCACCTAAGGCCTTCGATAGATCCTATGACCAAGCCATTGAATGGCTCAACACTGTTGAGACTTACCTTTTGGTTAATGTTGACGTGTACAACACCAACGCCAAGAAGGTTGCCTTTGCCCTCTCTCATATGACTGAGGGATCTGCACGCACATGGGCTGGAACTTTCCGCCAAACTGCCTTGACTCAGTCACCACCCAATCTTGGGACCTTCCCTGACTTCAAAACAGCCTTCAAAAGGCGTTTGAACACCATGACACTGTCAGCAACACTGTTGCCTGGCTCTTTACCACCCGTGTCATCCCCAAGAAGGATGAACCCTGCACCACTACCTTGATGAACTACATCTCGGAGTTCAAAAACAAAGTCGCCCTCACCCAGATCAAGGACGAAAATGTCCTAATCCAATACTTCGCCTTTGGTATTCCCCCCACGCTCATGACTAAGATCATGGGAATGGACACCGTCCCCACCACCATTGACGCCTGATACAACAAGGCTGTACACTTCCAAGCCTAATGGGACTGCACCTGCGAAATCGCCCAGGTTAACAAGAAACCTTCGGGCGGTTACTCTTCTTTTTCCCCCAGAAACTCCTCCGCACCTGCCAAAGATCCTAATGCCATGGATGTTGATGTCATCCAGGTAAGCAAGCTGACCAATGCGGAATGACAACGTTGCTGCAAGAAAGGCCTCTGCTTTCACTGCCACAAGCCAGGGCACATGTCCATCAAATGCTCCACCTTTGCCAAAAAGCCAAGGAACAAACACATCAATAAGGTTGAAGAAGAGACGCTTCCAAAGCTAGAAGAAGTTGAGGGTGATGACGATGAAGAAAACATCTGTCATATCTCTTTTCTTTCAGATTTTTGAATCAGGGATCTGCTTTGATGCCAGACTCCCCTTCTCCCTGTAGTGGTGTAACTGTACCATCTCTTGTAACTAAGGCAATAGAAATCACTGTTCAAGTCATTGTACCTTCACATATGCTCAAAGCCGTCAGCACTCATGCCCTCATCAACAGTGGGGCAAGTATCAACTGCATGGACTGGGACTTTGCCAAGAAGAACTCATTCCCCATCGAGAAACTCAAGGAATCCCTCCGAGCTCGGAACGCAGATAGCTCCTACAACAAAAGTGGCAATATCCGACACGGCGTAACTCTCTTCATTAATATAGAAGGCATCACCCACCGCGTTCTTTTCCATCTCATGTCCCTCAAAGATAACATCATCCTCAGAACTCCCTGGCTCTCCACTGTAAATCCCCAGATTGACTGGACTAAACAAACCATTTCTATTGCAGAATCCTCTGATCAATCAAAAGAACTCTACTCTTTCCACATCGCTGATGTCAAGCGACACAACACCCATTACTGGGTACCCCCTCCTGCACCTCCCTGTCATGTGAATGTCTTCACCACCGAACAGAAGAAACTCTTCTCCTACAACAGATGGGAAGAAGAGAACCAGTTCCTCTCTCACGCCATGGGCAATCATACCCTGTACCAGACCATTCGGTTCGGATCTCACTATGCTTCCCTCAGATCAGCCTGAGTCACAAGACTTACCCAAGCCATGGAACTTGCCATCTCCGCTGGGAAGGACAAACCCAAAACCACACTTTCCCCAGCATATGCCAAATTTGCCTCGGTTTTCTCAAAAGAAGCAACTGACCACGTTTTCCCCTCTAGACCCTATGACCATGAGATAAACCTTAAAGAAGGTTTCACCCCAAAGATAGGGAAATTCTATCCCCTAACTCCTGAAGAATGCACTGCCACCAAAGCTTTTCTAGATGAGAATCTCACTGCCGGAAAGATCTGTTCCTTGAATTCCCCCCAAGCCTTGCCCTTCTTCTTCATCAAAAAGAAGGATGGAGGACTATGCCCCTGCCAAGACTACTGATACGTCAATGAACATACTGTTGGCGATGCCTACCCCCTACCCCTTATCTCCAACCTCATCAATAAGCTAAAAGATGCCAAAGTCTTCACCAAGTTTGATGTCCACTGGGGATACAACAATGTCCACATCAAAGACAGCCATCAGTGGAAAGTGGCGTTTGTTACTCACAAAGGACTTTTCGAACCCACGGTAATGTTCTTCGGTCTTTGTAACTCCCCCGCCACCTTTCAATGTTTTATGAATGACTCCTTCCACAATATGATCACAGAAGGCTGGCTCATCATTTACATGGACAATCTCCTTATCTTCTCCCCCGATGAGAAAACTCACAAGGAACGCACCAAATGTGTCCTTCAACGAATGACAGAACTCCATCTCCATCTCAAACTGGAGAAGTGCAAATTTGCTACCACTGAGGTTGACTACCTCGGGCTCATTGTCAAACCCGGCGAACTCACCATGGACCCTGTGAAACTTGAGGGTATCTCTTCATGGCCCATACCCACAATGGTCAAGGAAGTCCGCTCCTTCCTTGGCTTTGCCAATTTTTACCAATGGTTCATCCTGAGCTATTCTAATATCGCTTGCCCCTTGATTGACCTCACTAAGAAGTCCCTCCCCTGGTCCTGGATCTCCACATGTTAGGAAGTGTTCTCCACCTTGAAACGCCTCTTCCTCTCCAAACCGGTATTACGCATGCCGGATCTTGCCACCCCCTTCACCATCACCACCGATGCCTCACGGAACGCCACTGGAGGAATCCTTCTGCAAGCTGACTCCAATGGAGATTGGCACCCCTGTTCCTATTTGTCGCAGTCTTTGTCCCCCACTGAGCGAAACTATGACATCTATGATTGCGAACTCCTTGCAGTCATCCGAGCCCTGAAGTCGTGGAGACACTATCTTCATGGATCTCAATTCCCCATCCAAGTTTTCACAGATCACAAGAACCTGACATACTTTCGATCGCCACAGGCCCTCAACCACCACCAAGCCCGCTGGCTTCTTGACCTGGCGGACTTTGATCTCAAAATGATCCATGTTCCTGGATCTCATCTTGCGGGCCCTGATGCCCTCTTTCACCATTGCAACCATTTTCCCCACTTGGACCCTAATAATCAAGCCGTAACACTTCTTCCCCCTTCCATCTTTGTCCATGCCATCAACACCGCCCTTGCTGACAAGGTCGCAGCCGCTTCTGCTGGCGATCCCCTTGTCCTCCAACACCTTCAGTCGATCAATGAGGATATCCCTGCTACCTTCCACTTCCGCCTTTCCGACTGGCAGATGGAAGGTTCTGTTTTGATGTACAAAGGCCGCGTATACGGTCCAGACTCTGGGGACTTACACAGGTCCATTCTCTGCCGATGCCATGATCACAAGACCGCCAGCCATCCCGGATTCCTAAAAACCTGACAACTTGTCTCCACTGAATTCTGGTGGCCTGGCCTTGCCAGCCATGTGCGCCGCTATGTTGAAGGCTGTGCTACATGCCAGCAAAACAAATCAAATACTCATCCCACGGTACCTCCGCTCACACCGATCAAATCCTCCACCTCTCACCCTTTTCAGCAGATCTCATGTGATCTCATCATGGATCTTCTTGAATCCTCCTCCTTTGATTCCCTTCTGGTCGTGGTAGACCATGGGCTTACTAAGGGGGTGATTCTTTGCCCCACGAAGAAAACCATCACCACCAAGGGAGTAGCTTCCCTCTTTTTCCATAAAGTTTACCTCTGCTTCAGTCTCTATGACAAAGTCATCTCCAACTGCGGCCCACAATTCGCCTCTGCATTTGCAAAAGAACTCGGCTGCATCCTCAACTATGATCTCTCTCTCTGCACCGCGTACCACCCCCAAACCGATGGTGAAACGGAACAAGTCAACCAGGAGATCGAAATGTATCTCCACATCTTCTGTGGAAATAACCCTGGGTCCTGGGCTGACATCTCCCATGCTGAATTCGCCCACAATCACCATCCTCACTTTGTCACATACCAATCCCCATTCTATTTCATGATGGGATATGAACCCCATGCCCTTCCCTTGGTAATTGCCGAGTCTTCTCTCCCCACAGTAGCTTCTCGTTTGAAATACTTGACTGCTGCCCACAATGAAGCCCTCACATCCCACGAACTCACCCATCAAACCATGGCTGCCCGAACTCGCCAAAAGTTTACACCATTCAAACTTGGAGACAAGGTGTGGCTAGAAGCCCACAACCTCAAACGCTCTATCATCAACCCCAAGTTCTCCCCGAAACGGGAAGGACCTTTTACCATCACAAAGGTCCTATCCCCGATCACTTATAGACTCCAAATCCCCACGACATGGAAGATCCACCTGGTCTTTCATGCTTCTCTTCTTACGCCCTACCGTGAGAACGCCGTCCATGGATGAAATTTCCCGAAACTGCCACCTGATCTTATCACTGGTGAGGAAGAATATAAAATTGATTGGATCTTATGCCACTGTGGAACGCCACAATCCTGCTCCTTCCTGATCCGATGGAAGGGATACACCACCAAAGATGACTCATGGGTCCCTGAATGGGATTTGAAAAATGCCAGCTCTGCCCTAAATGCTTATAAAAAGCTTCACCCATCTGTCTTTTCCTCCCAGTGCCCTTGAACCATCACCATCATCTCCCAATGGCCATTGAAACTTCCTCCTCCATCTCCATCTCTACTGTTTTCTCCATCATATCTACACCACTCCAGAATGTCTCCCCTGTCGAAGCCAACGCCACCCTCCTCAGCCCTCCGCCTTCATATTGCCACACTCCTCCTCCCTCTGAGTGAGCTTATTCTCTGACTTCATCCTTGGATCCTATTACCAACACTCCAGCTGCTAAGCAATCTCCTCCTCCTGCTCCTATTCCTCTTACACCAGTATCTGTTGCTACTTTACAGGATGCTGTCATGTCCGTAGATGTTCCCCTCTTTGCCAATCACCTCCGCGAAGACTCTCCCACTGGCGAGGACATTGTCCTCCTCTCTGTTCTCCTTCACAACCCCCACATTGCGTCCCACATCAACCATTTCATTGAAACTGGCTCTTCCCTCAACGCACTTTATGGTGCTTATTTACAAAATGAGACCATCCTCATGCATGCCAATGTCACCTCTGCCCGTGCCAAAG
>JBBPRF010000987.1:0-12329 GCA_038092875.1 Lanmaoa pseudosensibilis | reverse complement strand
CTTCCTTTGATTCCCTCCTGGTCGTGGTAGACCATGGGCTTACTAAGGGGGTGATTCTTTGCCCCACGAAGAAATCCATCACCACCGAGGGAGTAGCCTCCCTTTTTTTCCACAAAGTCTACCTCCGTTTCGGCCTTTACGACAAGGTCATTTCCGACCAAGGTCCACAATTTGCCTCTGCCTTCACCAAAGAGCTCGGACGCATTCTTAACTACGACCTCTCCCTCTCCACCGCATACCACCCTCAAACCGACGGCGAAACGGAACGGGTCAACCAGGAAATAGAAATGTATCTCCACATCTTCTGCAGTAATAACCCCGGTTCCTGGGCTGACAATATCTCCCACGCCGAATTCGCTCACAATCATCGCCCCCACTCCGTCACCAACCAATCGCCGTTCTATCTCATGATGGGATATGAACCCCATGCCCTTCCATCAGTAATAGCCGAATCTTCTCTTCCCGCAGTCGCCTCTCGCTTGAAATCATTAACCGCTGCCCATGACGAAGCCCTAGCTTCCCACGAACTCGCCCGCCAAACTATGGCCGCCCGCACCCACCAGAAGTTTACTCCGTTCAAACTGGGAGACAAAGTGTGGCTTGAAGCCCACAACCTCAAACGCTCCATTGTCAATCCGAAATTCACCCCAAAACACGAAGGACCATTTACCATCACAAAGGTCCTATCCCCGATTACCTATAGACTCCAAATTCCCACCACATGGAAGATCCATCCGACCTTCCATGCTTCTCTTCTTACACCCTACCGTGAGAACGCTGTCCATGGACGGAACTTCCCAAAACCCCCACCTGACCTTATCGCTGGGGAAGAAGAATACGAAATTGACTGGATCTTGCACCACCGCGAAACTCCCCGATCCCGTTCCTTCCTGATCCAATGGAAGGGATACACCGCTGAAGATGACTCATGGGTCCCTGAACGGGATTTGAAAAATGCCAACTCCGCTTTAACTGCTTATAAAAAGCTTCACCCATCCGTTTTCTCCCCCCAGCGCTCTTGAACCAGCACTTCCACCATCGTATCCAATGGCCATTGAAACCACCCCCGTCTCTATCTCCACCGTTTCTTCTATCGTACCTTCGCCCCTCCAGAATGTCTCCCTGGTCAAAACCAACGCCACGATTCCAAGCCCTCCGCCTTCTTATCGCAGCTCTACTCCTCCCTCTGAACGAGCTTATTCCCCGACTTCATCTGTGGATCCTATTACCAATGCTCCAGCTGCTGAGCAACCTCTTTCTCCTGCTCCTACTCCTCTCACACCTGTATCTGTCGCTACTTTACAGGATGCTGTCATGTCAGTAGATATCCCCCTCTTCGCCAACCGCCTCCGCGAGGACCCTCCCACCGGCGACGACATCGTCCTCCTTTCTGTCCTCCTCCACAATCCTCGTATCGCCTCTTACATAGAACATTTCATCGAGACTGGCTCCCCTCTCAACGCACTTTATGGTGCTTACTTACAAAACGAAACTATTATCATGCACGCCAGTGTCCCTTCCCCCCGCGCCAAAGTCGCTCTTCAGGATTGCTTCATCCTCGATGACGCCCACGACGTCCAAGCCCAGCTATACATCGCCATGTATCAACTAGATATGCTTCCTTTCCTGGTCGATATTGACCATTATCTTTTAGATCTCGCCTCCCGCGTCCGCTCTCTCACCGAGGACATCGCCACCCTCATCTCCACCTGCGAACAAGCCGCCGCCGTCTCGGCCGGACATGAAGCTGCCATTCGTGTCGGTTGCCACCTTCCCATTTCCAATCCACCTGAACCCATGCGCCCCGCTGTCATCCCTGAAGAAGACGAAGAACCCCCGGTCGAACACATCGACCCCGCATACTTGGAACGCGAACCACGTGAACCAGAGACCCCATCCGCCTCGTCCTCTCCCCTCGACGTCCACGCTCAAGAAGTGTTACACTGCATAGAGACCCACAACTTCCACCCTTCTCCCCTCACTCCATCCAATCCACGATACCCCCTAGCATGCTTTCAATGCCGGAGCCTCGGACACATGAAATGGGATTGTCCCGCCTACAGTTGTCCCTTCTGTCTCGCCTTCGCCCCGGGTCATAACCAAACACAATGCCAGAACTACTGGTGCTCCCAATGCGGACGGTGAGCCCCCGGTCACCATGCAGACGTATGCATCTGGCGTCGTCGCGACCACACCACACCATCCTCTTCCTCGTCTTCTTCTTCACACCGGTCCTTTCACTCCCGCACCCGGACCTCTTCCAACAGCTCCCGAGGGTCAAACAGATCTCGTCGCTCGTCAGGACGCTCTCGTCCTATCCCTATCCCTCTGCCTATCGAGACTGAGCATCTCGACGACATCTACGTAGACAACGACCCCTTCGACGACGTGGCTTACGCCAACATGACTGGTTCTCCATGAATTAGTCTCAGTGGGACTTCGACAGTAACGAGGGGATAATGTTACGATTCGTCCTGGACTATCTTTTCTTTTCCTAATCTTCATTAGCTATACACTGTATTCTTACGAGTCGCTCGTTCGACTCCTGCCTCGTACGCTTTTCTTTCACCTTGTCTCATGTGACTTTATCCAGTCGGCTATTGCCATTTCCATCACATGATTCCGCAGTCCGCAGTCATGACGCCATCGACTGCGCATTTCATTTCCACTTTCCTATTTGTAATTCTAATGACGCGTCGCCTTCCTATTGGCTGCTGCTATCATACGACATGTCACCCTTTTCCACTTACCATCTTTAGTTACCATTTCTTATGGTCCGTGCACGGACCCCTTACGTATAAATACCTGCACTCTCGCAGTAGAGATCCCTAGCTTAGACCTCCCTTGTCTTACCTAGAAATCTCTGCAATCGACAAGGTCCTTGTACCTTTATTCCTTCGTCCCTTGTCTCCCTTCGCCTGCTATGCGTTCGTCTTTACGACCGTAGATCCCTTGAACCCGAGGACGGTCGGTATTGCCTTCGTGCATCCGTACTCCGTGCCTACGTCGTCACTTCATGCCCGATCACTGGACGACTCACTTTGCCACTTGGTCACATCACGTGCCAGTGGATTCCCCCGCACCACGTGATCGCTTACGTGTCCGTGGAATACACTCAAACCTTCGCCACTTAGGACCTCCCTACGCCTTCAAGGGCTACGTCCGATCCTACCTGGGTCGAGCATAACAGCCTCCGTGAAGACCCTCCCACCGGCGAGGACATCGTCCTCCTTTCTGTTCTCCTCCACAACCCTCGCATCGCCTTGCACATTGAACACTTTATCGAAACTGGCTCCCCCCTCAATGCGCTGTATGGCACCTACCTCCAGAATGAAACTATCATCATGCACACCAATGTTCCCTCCGCTCGCGCCGAAGTCACCCTTTGGGATCACCTAATCCTTGATGATGCTCGTGACGTCCAAGCCCAGCTATATATAGCCATGTACCAGCTGGATATGCTCCCCTTCCTGGTAGACATCAACCGCTACCTCCTAGACCTCACCTCCTGTGTCCACCCCCTCACTGAGGATCTTGCCACTCTCATCTCAGCCCGCGAACAAGCCACTGCCATCTCGGCCGGCCACGAGGCCGCCATTCGTGTCGGCCATCATCTACCCATTGCAAATCCCCCCGAACCCATGCGTCCCACTGTCATCCCCGAAGAAGAAGAAGAACCCCCAGTCGAACACATCGACCCCGCATACCTAGAACGCGAACCATGCAAACCCGCTACCCCATCCGCCTCCTCATCACCACTTGACGAACATGCCCTCGAAGCATTACATTGCATCGAGACTCGCAACTTTCATCCCACTCCACTCATCCTGTCAGACCCACATTATCCACAGGCATGCTTCCAATGCTGAAGCCTCGGGCACATGAAACGGGATTGCCCCACATACCATTGCCCCTTCTGTCTCGCCTTCGCCCCCAGCCACAACCAAACCCAATGCCGGAACTACTGGTGCTCCCAATGCGGGCGACAAGCACCCGGACATCACACGGATGTATGTATCTGGCGCCGTCACAATCATACCACACCTTCTTCTTCTTCCTCATCTTCTTCACACCAGTCCTTTCGCTCCCGCACGTGGACCTCCTCCAACAGCTCTTGGGGGACAAACAGATCTCATCACTCATCAGGACGCTCTCGTCCTATCCCTATCCCTCTGCCTATCAAGACTGAGCATCTCAATGATGTCTACGTAGACAACGACCCCTTCAATGACGTGGCTTACGCCAACATGACTGGTTCTCCATGAATTAGTCTCAGTGGGACTTCGACGGTGATGAGGGGGTAATGTTACAATTCATCCTAGACTACCTTTTCTTTTCCTAACTTCATTAGCTATATGCTGTATTCATATGAGTCGCTCGTTCGACTCCCGCCTCGTATGTTTCTCTTTCTGCCTCACGTGACTTTGTCCAGTCGGCTATTGCCATTTCCATCATGTGACTCTGCAGTCCGCAGTCATGATGCCATCAACTGCGCATTTCATTTCTGTTCTTCTATTTGTAATTCTAATGATGTGTTGCCTTCTCATTGGCTACCATTATTGTACGATGCATCACCCTTTTCCACTTACCATTCTTAGTTACCATTTCCCATGGTCCATGCGCGGACTCCTTACATATAAATACCTGTGCTCTCACAGCAGAGATCCTTAGCTTAGACCTCCCTTGTCTTACCTTAGCATCTCTGCAATCAACAAGGTCCTTGTCCCTTCATCCCTTGTCCCTTGTCCCCCTTCGTCCGCTACACATTCGTCTTTACGACCATAGATCCCTTGAACCTGAGGACGGTCGGTATTGCCTTAGCACATCCGTACTCTGTGCCTACGTTGTCACTTCGTGCCTGATCACTGGACGACTCACTTCGCCACTCAGTCACCTCGTGTGCTAGTGGATTCCCCCGCGCCATGTGATCGCTTACGCGTCCATGAAATACACTCGAACCTTCAACACTTAGGACCTCCCTACGCCTTCAAGGGCTACGTCCGATCCTACCTGGGTCGAGCATAACACAATGACCTTCTGGTTGTATCTCAGTCATTGTCACAACCTCTTTTCCATGACAATCTACTCTTTTCGGCTCTTCTCCAAACAGGTTTCTTTGGTCTCAACTGACTGGGAGAACTTGTCTGGCCTGACAACATTGCTCTCCAATCCTACTCCAAAATCTCTTGGCATTGCTTTGTTCAACTTTCATCCAGCTCATACTCCTTTGTCATCCCCTGAGACAAGGCTGACATGCACTTTGAAGGGAGTAAAGTGGACATTCAGCACAGTCACCTTGAGCCTGACCCATTCAACACCTTCCAGTGGTACCTCCTTTCTCGTGATGCTCACTTTCCACTCCATCCTCAGCTCTGGCTTCAGGCAGATGACTCTATGCCAGTTCATGGATGGTTTCTTTACCGCCTCCATGCCTTTTTCCCTCGCTCTGTTGGTGGGCACTCTTTGTGGGCAGGTGGTGCCACCTCCTTAGCAGCGGCCAGTGTCCCGGCCTCTCAGATTCAAGCCATTGGTCACTGGAAATCAAGTGCTTTCGAGTGCTACATTCGGTGTCACCCAACTGTGTTGCAGGCACTTCTCTTTCACAGCCAAGCCATTCACGATCCTCCATTCACTTGTCTTTGAACAGCTTTCTCATGTGCTGCCTCCCTTTTTCTTCTTTTACTGCATTACAAACCAACATGCACAAAACCATCCCACCCTCCCTTTCCCTTTCTTACACCATGTTACAGGGTTCCTTGCTTACTCGCAGTTTGATGTCTCATTTCTTTGCACTTTTCATATTCGGTCTCGTTGATGATCGTTCCATAGTGCATTACTTGTACTTCTCCAATGTCACCTGAGTCACACCCTGTGACTCGATTTCTGCTGGCTACATTTCCAGTTCTTCGCGTCTTCCCAGCTACGCCCAATTAGTGCCCAAATAAGGCAAGTCGTACCTTGCAAGTGAATGCCCAGCCTCTCCACCTTTTTTTTTGTGTCAGATGTGTCCTGCTGGGGTGTCTAGTTACCCTATGTAGGACATTAACGTAGCAGGTATAATTAGAGGCACCTGTGCCCCCGCCGTGTCGCCGATCTCGTGAATGCCCCAAGAGGTGGGCGTAAGGTAGACTGGTAACCAGTCTAGGCGTAAGCCTCAGGTAAGGCTCTCCTCTTGGTCCCACCGTTCCCGCCGGCTGGTTTTAGGCACGCAGATATTCTAATCCACGGCAACCTTGTTAGTCGCTGATGTGTGGCTTGGTGGCCGACTGGCATGACTAACTGAAACATGTACTAGACCGCAGAGTGGCCCCTCTCCACCTTGATGTGACCATTCGCCTTGTAACTCTTCTAGATCGCGTTTTGACTCGTCCACGACGACGCGGTGGGTGACGGGCTCTATTGGATGGGTGGATGGGATGGTCCAGGTACGTTGCCCACCATGCGCTTCGGCCGTTCTTGCTGACTCGCCTCTTCCTCATCGTTGTTTCGACTCGTAACATGTGCCGTCCATTGTGCTATCCTCGTGGCCATGTTTCACGTGCTCTCTAACGCTATTCCAATCGCTCTGGTGCCCTCCTTCACCTTCCACGCCTCTTGACGCCTCCTGGTCGTATCTAAGTCTTCCAGGACCTCTATCTCGACTCGACGGGCTCGTACCATTAATGCTGCTTCCTATCGCCTTCAGGGCGTCCAAGCAAAACTGTCACACCCCGCCATGACACTAGCGGTGACCGCCCCCAACCGGTACTCGTCGGGTAGTGAGGAGCAACGCCAGGAATGCCCAACAAGGTACAACTCTCGTCGCCAGAAAAGCTGTCATCTCCCAGCTCTACATCACCATGTCCATCGCCCTCATATTGCGTGACTTTGGTACCCATGTCACCCGTGCACACGACCCCGAGACCGGTGCGCCGCTCAATGTGTACAAGATCCCACACAGGGTGTACACTGTCCCCGAATCAGGTGTCTTCACAATTGAGTCGGACCCATCGAGTGCGACGTACCTGCTTACTAATATCGCCACTATCACCAGTACGTCCTACACGCTCGCCTCGATCAGATCCTCATCCCTCCAGGGCGACGCGCGCTTTGCCAAAGAGACCGCTACGGAGACGACCGTCACAGGACCCCCACTCAGAATGCTCAAGGCTATGGGCGAGGTGGACTTGGAACCCATGACCAACATGTTCTTGACGGCTGCCGTCGTCGGTGATGCTAAGTCTAGGGGAGATCTTTCGATCTCTTGTTCTTCTGGGTGGGTTGGCAACTGTCGTGCGGACAAAGGCGACGGCACCTCATCATCCATCGAACTCCGATTTGTAATCCCTCACCATATCGTATTTGCAAGCCTCAACGTCAAAGTCGGTACAGCAGGCGCATCCGTCCATGTTCCCCCCTCTCGTCATCCTCCTCCTGCTCCAGACTCCCATCCGCAATCTGATTCATAAACCCTTTCCACATCCGCCACTTAATTCGCGCCCCAAATTCAATATTATATTCTCCCACTCCCGCTCCCTCTCTTTATCCCTCGCCTTGATCTGTTTCTGAGCGCGATCTGAGGCAGTTTGAAGGATCCGATTCATACCGCCTTGCTGCGTCGATCAGGTAGGAGGTGAGAAGCGCAGTGCCTTCCGTGAGTGCATCACTGAGTTCCCAGGGACGGAGGGGTGAAGGCGGTGGGAACGCCGTGCGTTCTTGTGTCCAGAGACCTGGGGCATTCCGCCTTGGCTTGCCGAGTTTGTGGCACATGCCATGATGCGAAGCAAATGTAGGGATGATGGGAATGGGAATGGTAGGTCAATTAGAGAGGGTGGGACACCACTCAAAGCTCGACACGTACCTAAAGGGAGACACGGACGAGAAGTACGGTGCATATATCAACGAGGTATTCGACTTTCGGATTGACATCAAGCGTGCGCATCGGACGTGCAAAGAGGACATCCAAAGTGGGGAACACAAAGGACAAGGGAAAGGTTTGTGTCAATAATGGCGCGAGTCAACGACTAACAAAAAACATGAGCATGGGCGAAATCCCCACCACAGCGGACAGAAAATCCTTGAAGCATATTCAATACACTCGTAGTTAGGGTGGAAGGACGGGGTCGAGCCCTGTCGCATGCTGTTGTAGGAATGACGAAGCATTCATTAGTGACACCAAAATATGACGAGTGCGCAAACACGCACGAGACTCGCAGCTAGCTCCGCGTCCGCCCACTTGGTACGCTCACTGAACTTTCGCGTCCAAATATTTCCCACTTCTCCTTCCTCCATTTCGGTACACTCAAAACGTGTCCGCTTCGGCGTGTGCCACGTCATCTCCATCGGTTTCCCCGTAGAGCGGGATGAGCAACCAAGGCGCGTGCAGCGATTGAATGGGCGGGTTTAATGTGCTGTGGAGGTAAACCAGGCATAAGAGCGCGAAGAGATAGGCACGGTGTGCAGGTGCGTCGTACGCCTTGGAAGGTAGGAGGGTCGTCACCGTGAAGGAGGCGGTAGTGATGACATTAGGTCTGAACCGTCATTAAACCCCGACTTGAGACCGATCTCGGGGGTCTCGCAGGCGTCATTGCTGCATTTGAGAAGCGACAGCCGTTTGTCGACGTTGGATGTGCACGGGATGTGGATTGTGTCAGATACGGTGGGGCCGAGTGGGTGCTTTTGGGTTCGTTTCCGAGGAGGACAAACAAATCTGGGGAGACGCGGAAGAGGGAATCTGGTATTCGGGTGGGTGAGGAGCGCGTCGATCGGAGAGAAGGGGTCAGTTGAAGAAGCTAGAGAGGCGAGGGGGTCGAGGAGACGACGGACGAGATCCTGTCGTGTAGAATCAGCTTGTATAGCTCAGAGGTTTTGAATAATAACCGTCTTGTTATTTCTGGGTCACCTTGGCCCATGTCGTCTTCAAGATCAAGATTGGAAGAGCTGCACGTTTGATGGCAGTTGAGGCGGAGTTCACCTATCTCGAGAAATTTACAAGCTGTGCACCCCTGATAAGGAAGTCGGCTCCCGCATCTCGCTTACATAAGCGCGCCCCCGACGTTGGGTTCGGTGAGCGGGGTTCCCGAGTTCAAGAATGCCGCGTTGTCTTCGGCCAGCACACGCCGTTTGCACGGGTAAATCCCCAGAAGGTTGCAGCTAGTGGTGAAGCGGGGGAGCTACTGGGCCCATTCATTCAGTGGGGGATTTCGTTGACTGAATTGTATCATTGCAAGCAAGCAGGTGAGGAACCTCTGGGAACGATTCATCAGGGAGACAATACGGGGCATTGCTGGAACCCCTCAACACTTTATTCAAGCTCGACTAGCCGATGGGGTCCCACCCGCCTCCTATCGCCAGCCCCAACATAGATTTCCTCCAATCTTGCCTCCTAATCTAACGTGGCGACCTTGCTAAGACGTTCTGCTCTCTTCTTTTCGCCTAACACAGCGAGGCACTTGACTCAGCCGAGCCAGAAAGCACGAAGCACGTCAAGGAGCTTTGTCTGGTCTAGCACTACGTGTAGCTGGCGTGTTCAGGGCCGCTCTGGACACCTTGTTCCAGATGCTATCAGAAACTAAGTGCTGGTTCGTCTTCCGCGTGCGTCCCAGCGACCCGCACCCATCCGTTCAGCCGACTGTCGAAGGGACAGTGTAACTGTTTGGGGCTTGGGCTTGACCGAGGTTTCGATGAGGTTGCCTCCCTACTGACGTCGTGGTATCCCGAGTGATCTATTGTATAGGATGTGCAAATATAGACAGCGACCCCCGCGCACAATGACTCGGATGCGACCATCAATGAGGTTGACTTCTCGCCCGATTCGCCTCGACTAGTCTGCCTCAGAGTTAGGGTCATTGAAACGAGTCCAGACCGTACTATGAGGAAACAGCGGCCCATGGGACGCAACGTGGCGATCGATGACACCAAAAAGGACCGTCGGAAGAAGCACTGCCCTTCCACACGCTTCTGCTTGCTCTAATATACTTAGCACAAGTCCATCAAAATCCAGCCGTCGGATATTTCTCTCAATGTGGAGATTGTAACGCTTGTTGGAAAATTTAGCCACGCTCTTCCTCGAGACAATTCATCGCTGCAGCTAATATTATCCTTCCACTGATCCCTTCGCTGATCCCCTGACACCTGGGTTTGCGGACGTCGAGTCCACCCGTCCTTTCACATCCTCGTTGGATGACGGATTAGCTGTTCGACCGGGTGACCGCGACCGCCTCCTCCAGAATCCTTGATGATGACTGGGCATTCATCGAAAAGTTGAGAGGTGCCGAGGGGGAATGTCACGAACGGGGATTAATTCCCGTTGACTGCTTACGCTACTCAGGCTCTTCCAACCTTCCTTGCCGAAAAGAGGGTTAGCTATGGGTCAGACCACCTGATAGCCACTGCACTGTAGAACAGTGCCAAAAATCCTCCACACGACGTGAATCTCGATTGACGACGTTTCTCCCGCACATAACACTGATGTTGACTTAGAGTCGAACCATTTTCTCTGGTGAGTGTTTGTATATTCTGATTCTGTCTGCAATCATAAAGATTCAGACGTGGCTACACCACGTGTTATTTTCTTTGTTTGCCCTGTTCATTCTTCGCTTACTCTGACGTTTTCGTTCCTCGGTGTCATATATTCGTTCAGCCCCTTCGGATGTCAGTCCGAGGGAGCTTCAGTGGGGCACAGAAGACCATTTTTTACGGGTGAGTGCTCTTGCCACACTTGCGCTTATTCTCTAACACCCTAGTATTGTCGCTATGGGGGATCAAAGTATCATCCGTTTAGCTAGATTCGCATCTGTGACAATCCCATTTTTTATTTCACCATATCGAATGAAACTCGGCTCACGGAGTAAACCTTCCGTTTCCACGTTCACATCTAACATTAATTACACCAATACATACCCCACAACCCTACCCTTCAAATTTCAATACTGGCCGTCGCCAAAAACGAGCCCGAGCTGATTGACGATGAAATCGCACTGCGCGACATGATACGGCTGCACGCTCTGCGTCGCGTTCATCACAAACTCATTGTCTCCCGTATACGGCGCCCACTCTACCACCGCCCCCGCGTAATTCGGGTTCCCCGTCCACGCGAGCGAGGTCCATCGCGAAACCACGTCTTGCGTCGTCGCTACTTTCTCCGGCGTCAATGGTTGGTACAGGTTGTCCGTTTCTGCCGTCGCGAAGACGTAGTAGAGTTCATCGGCGTGGCACACTTGCCCGGGACATGTTGCCGGGTTGGCTGTCAAGGGGTTTCCGAGGCCGACGGCGAAGAGGATCTTGTAGGCATTCCCTGGATTGGTCGTGTTTGTCTCGAGCGAGGCGAGGTAGGTCGACGGACAGTGGACGTAGTAGTCTGTCATCAATTGGGCCAGTGTAAGGACAGCTCCGGAAATCCCGTCCTCAGACGGCGCGGTGTCGTACGGATAGAGCGTCGTTTGGTTTAGGATTTTCTGGGCGTTGGTACTGTTGAAGAAGAGGGAGAGCTCGGTTGCGTACGATGAGGGTGGCGAATTTGGCGCGAGGGACGCTGGGAGGAAATAGCAGACTTCGCACTGGTTGGTCGACCAGATGGTTGGAACGCGAGCGTATACGCCGTCCTTGATACTACCCTCTATATCGTTGAGCGCGTAGTCGCCATCGACAACGATGTCCCATGATAACCCGAGGTTATATGACGCCATAACCACATCTCCAGCAGGTTGTTGCTGAGCGCACTGAACGTCTGATTCTGTCAGGACAGTGGACGAATTCGATGCACAGCCGAGATACTTGGCAACGGTGAGCGACGTATCCAGAGCGAGTGCAGGGGAATAGAAGGGTGAGCTGGTCCCAAAGTCCGACTCGAGGATAGCCGCACCTGCCAAAGCCCTTTTTTTCAGCGCTTTCTCAGTCAACGCATAACACACTCACTGAACAGGCCATCGGTATAGGCGGGATTGGTGCCAAGAAGATATCTAGTCATCGTCCCTCCAGCAGATTCACCGTAAATGAGTACTTTGGTTGGCTTATCACATTGTCGATGAGATGGATCAACTGAACGAGAGGGAGAAACAAGGCACGCACGTCACCACCAAAGGCTTCTATGTTGTCTTGGACCCAATGGAGCGCGAGCAACGCATCTTTGAGAGCGGCGTTCGAAGCATTGAACCAGCCCAATCCACTCAACCGGTAGTTGATAGTGACCAAGACAACACCACCATAGGAGACAAGGTTGGTTCCATCATATACATTAGCCTTCGAAGGGCCAACGTAACCAGACGTGGTCATGTTGAACGGAAATGGCCCACTGTCGCCGGTGTTGAGTCCCCTTCGTGAACTAAAGGAACAATCAAGACGGATCGTCA
>JBBPRF010000986.1:0-12341 GCA_038092875.1 Lanmaoa pseudosensibilis | reverse complement strand
TAATCATACTAGATCTTAATATATAAACTCTAGTACTCTAGCCTAGTATCTTAGCTCAAATATTAATTAGATTAAATCCAATCCTGTTATTCTCTGTAACAAATCCACTTAGATTATAGTACATATAATATTATAAAAGAAATAAAAATGATAAGGTCATGATGCTTATGGTAGGAAAAGTCAATAAAAATAAAATTGAAGGAAGGAAAGAGTCAGGTAGTGGCATACAAGTTGGGCATGTTCCATTGAGTAGAAAGGATAGGTAGTGAGAGTTACAGTGATCATCAGGTTGTCTAGTAAGGAGGCAAAGAGAATGCATTGTTGCAAAGGAGTAAGTAAAAGAAGTATAGAGTAAAAGAAATTGACAGAGGGGTGAGTTCTTCTTTTTCACTAGGAGGGAATACCCAAACATTGGGAGTGGAAGGAGAAACATCAGAAGCAAAGTGGGTGGTATGGAGATTGTCCCAGACAATGTGAAAGATAATGGGGCTGACTTTAACCTATTAATATAACCTTGTTCAACAAGACATTTGGGACCATTTCAATTTTTTTTTCCAAAAGGGAACCAGCACTGTTTTCAAAAGGATTACTGTGTGTGTCATTGTACTTTTCTCACACTTTGTCTGTGCTTTTGGCACTTTGTACTGTGTTTTTGACATCATTACTTGTACACACTGGAGCAAGTAATGAACTACAGGATTGTCAGCTAAATAATATATCACAGCCACATGATTATTGGTAATTACAACACACCTTAATGCTTGTGTAGTACTTTTTCTTTTGTACATCCACCTTTTATTGCCTTCTGTTTTTTATCTATGCTTGTTTACATACTTTATAGTACACTTCTGCTACAACCTACCACATTTGAATGTTTCACTCACTACTGTTATTGGGAAATTTCATCAACTTCATACTTGGCTACACTCTACATATGTTCAATTCCATTTATTCTGTGGCTATTTTTAAATTCTTACATCATTCAAGTGATAACAAGTACAACATGTTTTGCTGTTATTATCACTTATTTGAATGCACATATAAGCAATCAATTTTTGGTCATAATCATACAATGTAACATTACATTTAATTACAATCATTATATAATATTATTTACCATTTTGTTGATCACATATTCATTACAATAAACCTATCTCTATGCAGTTGAAGTGTGCAGCCCATGCTGATTTCCATGCCACAACTCTCCTCCTTCCCCCTCTTGTGGTCCTTTTCAATTGCCTTTAGGTTCTATGTGAACAATCTACAACCCTGATCATGTTGTATGCAGCATTGGTTGATGAGGTGTGCATCTTTTCCCCCTTCCCTCCTACTCTTGTATCTCATTGTTTGCAGATTGTCAAACACAACCTGCTGCCTATTAGATCACTAGGTGGCCTTTCTAGGACCATGAACAACCACCTACAATAAAAATTGTAGTGTCTGCAGTGTTTGTTGTTCAACAGTATAGTGAGTCTTTTTCCCTGGTTTTCCTCCTTGTTGCTTACTATCCATGTATTATCACACAGGGGTCTATCAACCATACCAACTGTTTGAGGTCATGATATCTCTAGTCACCACCCCTCCCTACTTCCCTTAGCCAATTTAGATATCAGTTTCAAATCTATGCCAGAACATTTAACACACTTCTTTATTTTTCAAAACCACTTTCCCACTAATAAAGGCTATGACTGGGCCCACTTTCCCCCTGTGGTTAGCATAGTAATAGTTGGCTGGCAGCACTGCTAGAACAAGCCAATGAACAGCAATTAACATTATTGGCCACCAACAAAAGTGTAGTGGTGTAGCTTAACATGACTGGCCATTAGGATTGATAGTAGGATGGCATGTATTATGTGGCTAATGTGTAACCTAAGAACCTCCACAATTGCCCAATGGTCATGTGAGAGAAAGTTTGTTTACAAAGGGCAACAAAATATTTTTTCTTCTTTGAAATCATATCCATAATGTTGTAGGTAATGTAAAGAACAAACATTAGTAGCCATCTCATCTCCTACAAAAACATATGGACATCACTATTTCTTCCAATATATTTGAACACAAAATTCATGGTATGTATTTACCTGAAAATGGGTAAAATCTGGCTTACAATCTTTTATGCTGCCACTGCTGGATATTCACCAAATCCCTGAAAGAAGGCTGCATGTTTACCTTCAAGGCCAAATCAATCAAGACCTGGTACTTTTCATCACTAACCCAGGCTAAAATCTAAAGTGCCTTTTGAAGCTTCTTGAAGTTTTTGGACCTTCATTCAGCTATGCATCACAATAACTGACAATTTTTCAGCCACAGCCATAAATCCATAGATGGAGCAGTTGACCTTTTCTGCCATTTCTTCTCCATATGGGTTGGTTTCCACTTGAAGATTTGAGTAATCATGCTTGATTTCCTCCATCCAGCAGCTGTATAGATATATCAGCTTCAGCAAGTATGATAGAGGGAACATGCTATCCCAGGCTAACAGTTGTATGAGGAAGTTTGGACTTCCCACCCAGCTGTCCCAATTGATCAGATCTCCAGACTGGATAGCTTGAATTACCACCCTAGCTGCAGCTACACCATGTACCATTTTAGAGAATTGCTCAGCAGTTTGCGGGGGGATGCTTAACATAGGTTGAGAGGGCTGGGTTGGCAAAGATTTGGATGTGGTTTGGAAAGAAGATAGTAGCAACTGTATATGGTGCATGAGGGAAGACTCAGCCTCTGGAATTTGTATAAAGTCCATGATGTTGAACACTACTTCACTATATGTAGTAATAAGTTCACATACTTCCTATATTTAAGTACAGACTCAGCTGTTCTGAGTTTTAATTGAATCTCTTACTCAAACCACTATCACAAGTGAATCCACTCAACCCAAAGGTATGTCACATGACCTGTGTAAACTCTGTCAATACATGTCTGGTTTCAACAGATTATGAGCCCCGCCTGTGCTTAGCACAGCGCTCAACCTTACGGTTGTTTGTGCGTTTTTATGCCACAACCCTTCTCACTTTTGAGTGTTTTATGCCAAAGTGGTTCAAATGTAGACATGTCAATGCGTTTTTATGCCTGACCTCTGTGATGCACTTTTTAGCACTCCAGTAACAGTGTCGCCTGGACTTTCCAGGAAGAGACTATGTCACTCTAGTGACTGGGCTCTGAAAAGTGTTCAGGAATGAGCGACTACTTTTTTGCCCCCATTTTCTATAGACAATGGTATAGTACTGACACCTCTTCATGAACCCAAAGATCTCTTATCACCAACAATGTCTTCCGACTTGTACAACTCTGTCCCCCGTCTCAATGACACCAACTACCAACATTGGGCCATTGAAATGTCCAACTACCTATGCTCGAAAGGTCTCTGGACCTTGATGCGTCGTCCATGCCCAGAACATGAATACCATGACGGAGAAAGTACCAGAATCAAGACTGACCATACTAAGGAGATCAAGGCTTGGGAGGACAACAACGACAAAGCCCTTGGGCTTATTATGTTGAAAGTCGAGTCCCATATTGCAGCTAACTACTGCTCCATAAACACTGCCCGGAAGCTCTGGGAAAAGCTCAAGTCTATGTACTCAACTCCCTCCATTGCCTCCGTCTTTTCAGAGTTCAAGGCTCTCCTCGATGTTGTCATCCCTGAGTCCTCCCATCCTGCACCCATGTTTGCCAAAATCAATGGACACCTCACTTGTCTCACTGAGCTCGAATACCGAGTGAGTGCAAGGATCCAGCTCATGTTGGTTTTGGCCAAGGCTCCTGCCTACATCAACGTCCTCAGCACGATGCTCAATCAAAGCTTGCTGGAGACAAAAAACAAGGACGGTAAGGAGCTCAAGACCCCTGAGGTCTCAGAGCTGGAAAAGGTTATCACTGTGGCCTGGCAGCATCAGGCTACCAAGAAGGGGAAGCAACCTGCTAGGACGCAAGCCCACAAGATATCCGCCATCAAGCGGAAGGGAGCTGACCCCCAGTTCCAACAACAGCAGCAGGGGCAATCGAGTGGCCAGCAGCAGCAGGGCCAAGGAAAGGGCAAGTGCAACCACCGTGGTAAGCGCTCTCAGGCGGGTCAAGAGAAGCAGGAGAATCAGCAGAAGAAGCCGAAGAACAACGCAAATGACACATCTACCTCCACCTCCGCCTCCTTTGCCTTCAATGCTGCAGCCATTGCTCTGCCTCCACCTCCTCCCATGATGTTGTATCCCATCGAAGACCCTCGTGCTCTCACACACACTCCTGGGGCCACTGCTTATGGCCCCCCCACTTTCACTCAAACGCAGCAGACCATTAGTCTCACTCGCCATCTGGAGGTGACTCCAACACCCCAAACTATTCGCATCCTCAAGCTGATCGTGATTCACCACCCCACCCCAGACTTCCGATCCAGGCATCTCCTGCCGCTGCCTGTCAATTTTGCCAGGCACCGCTCACCTTCCCCGGCACCACCACCAATTTCAGATTATGGTTGGCACACTCTGCAGGAGCGCCTTGACCCTACCCTCATCTCCTCCGCTTCCATCATGGACGTGGACGAGGAGGATGTTGTGTCAATGGGTGATGAGGGACAAGATGAGTTCCTCAACCACCTTTGACCTCAATGGTGGCAAGGATGAAGACCATCAATTCTTGGGTGAGCTGGACGAGTTCGGTTTTTTCGAGGAATGATTAGTCCCCTCCAACTCTCCCTACTCAGACGCTGATGAGCGACTTTCGCCACAGAATAACATATATTATACTTTCTCGTCTGTAGTAGATAGTGAGAAATGGACTTCAAAATCTACGCTGTCTTCTTTCTCCTTGTGTGACAATTGTAATAAGTCATCAAGAAAAGGTAAAGAGCGCGCTATAGATGATCAAATGGTCCCTGATCATATGTGGCTGTTGAACTCAGGAGCTTCGGCTCATTTTACTTTCAATCTCAAGGATTTTGTAGAGTACCAACCGTACACTACGCCTCGTCACTTCCAAATGGCAAATGGTAAAGCCCATATCCTAGGAGAAGGAACAGTTATTGTCAAGTTTAGTGGCAAGACTGTGTGATTGTCACCAGTCATTTATATGCCTAACTGTAACTTACGTCTTATATCAATGGGCACCTTGCTCAAAGATCACTGTCTTACCATCAATGCCAGCCCCGGCCACATTGATTTCTTCGACAAATGCACCAAACGGACACTCCTGTCGTTTCATTTACATGGAGCTGACATGATGTTCTGGATGCGCGCACCCGCCATCCACCCACATGCCAACATTTCAATGGCTTCGGTGGACTATGATCTACTTCATTGCTGCCTAGGGCACCCCTCTAAGGATGTACTCAAAGCTGCGCGAAAGCATCTCAAGGATTTCCTGGATGTGAAAATACTGTCCCATGATAGGATCTGTCCTGGCTGCCAATTGGGCAAACAACCCAACCGGTCATTCCCTCATACTGAGCGCAGAGCATCCGCGCTATTTGAGCTGATTCATTCAGACCTCAAATTATTTGAAGTGGAATCGTACCACAAGTTCAAATATGCCATCATCTTCTATGACGATTACACTTCCATGGCATGGGTTTCCTGTCTGTGATCCAAGGACCAGGCCTTGAAAACCACCAAGCAGTTCTTTTCATATGTCTGCACTCAGTTCAATGCCAATATCAAAAGCTTCAAGTTGGATGCCAGTGGAGAGTTCACCTCCAAGGCATTCACTGACTACTTGTGTGACAACGGGATCCATATCCACCAGTCCGTCCCTTACATGCACCAACAGAATGGTCACGCTGAGCGGTTGATTCGCACCCTTATGGATAAGGCACAGGCGATGTGTCTTCACGCTTGCCTACCTGATTTCTATTGGGAATTCGCTTTACTTCATGCGGTGCATGTGTACAACATCATGCCCATGAATCAATTGCAGTGGAGGACCCTCCATGAGCTACTTCAGGGGGAGAAACCATCTGCTTCGCACCTCTGTGTCTTTGGATGTGGTGCCTATGTGCATCTGCCAGATGAGACTCGGAAAGGAAAACTGCAACCTAAATTGCAGCTGATGATCTACCTCAGTGTCTCTGCCAGAAGTAATGCCAACTATCTCTTCATGCACCCTAACAATGCACTGCATACTTCCGCACATGCAATGTTTGATGAGCATCTCTTTCCAAAGTGCTCAGGGGCTTGACCTCATAAGCCAGTTAGCCACGCCCCTCACAAACCACACACACCAGAAGATCATTCCTTTGCACCTTCCGACAATTCCGAATCTGAGGATGACCGTGGACCCTCTCCTGAACCTGCACGACCTGAGTTGCCGGGGCGGGAACCTACACCACCGCTTTCTCCAGCTACACCCCCACATGCACCACAACCGCCACCTGCCAGACCTCCTGCCCTACTGCGCAAGTCGGAGTGTGTCCGTCGCCCACCTGCACGACCTGGCAACATTGATGGTGAACGCCGCAATCCTGTTAAACAAGTTAAGAATGTGGAGAAGGAATGTCCACAGCGCCTACCTGTATGGTATTCTGGAAGAAAAGCTCTATATGGAGTTCCCAGAGGGGTTTGCGCCTCCCCACCTAAAAGGCAAGGTACTCAAACTCCTATGTGTGATATACGGCCTTAAACAAGCTGGCCTTACATGGTGGTGCACTCTAGATAAATCCATGACAGAGTTAGGATTTAAACGGCTCAAAACTGATGCCGGATTGTTTGTGTACAAGCGAGGAAAAGATTTCATACTCGCTATAATCTATGTCAACAATGCAATCTTTTGCGGTCCCTCAAAGAGCCTAGTTGAAAAACTTAAGGCTGCTTTTATGAAAAAGTGGGAATGTCATAACCTCGGGGAACCTCATGAATTCCTCCGAATGAACATATGTCAAGAAGGTCACCGCATTATAATAGACCAGCAGAATTATCTTGACAAAGTGCTGGAGCACTGCGAAATGATCAACACTAAACCTGCCCACACATCTTTACCACAGGGTTACTACCCTACAAAAAATGATGCCCCTGTCAATCCGGAATTGCGTACACACTTCCAGACAGTAATAGGCTCATTACTTTATCTAATGATTAGCACACGGCCAGATATCTCCTATGCCATAACATAACTAGCACACCAATCCGCCGATCTGTCACATGAGCACCTCGAGAAGGCTCTATATATATGTTGTTATCTACTCGGCACCAGTGATTACTCATTGGTATATGACGGAGATTCTGGCAAAGGCATTATTGCCTGCACTGACTCAGACTGGGGTCAAGACAAAATTACCGGTCACTTGCAAACAGGTTATTACCTGAAATTGGCGAATGGAGTGTTTTTGTGGAATTCACATTTACAAAAAACCACTGCCTTGTCCTCTACAGAGGCAGAATACATGGCTCTGAGCGATTGTTCTCGCCAAGTCATTTGGATTACACAGATGTTCGAGGAACTTGGGTATAAACTTCAACCCATTTCCATCTGTGGTGATAATCAAGGATCCCTTTTCATAGCAGAGAATCCTGTCACCAAAAAGTGATCCAAGCACATCATGATCAAGTACCATTTTGTACGCGACGCAGTGATGACTTTTAAGCAAGTAAGTCTATTTTATATCCCAGGGGATGACAACCCTGCGGATATGTTCACTAAAAGCCTCAGATTCATCAAATTCGAGAAATTTAGACAACAACTTGGCTTGGAATTCAAGAATCTCGCCTTTCATTAGGATTGAGCGAACGAAATAGATACTTATGTCTAACATACCCTTATGGTATATCAAACAAGGGGGAGTGTTGAACGCTACTTCACTATATGTAGTAATAAATTCACATACTTCCTGTATTTAAGTACAGACTCAGCTGTGCTGAGTTTCAATCGAATCTCTTACTCAAACCACTATCACAAGTGAACCCACTCAACCCAAAGGTATGTGACCTGTGTAAACTCTGTCAATACATGTCTGGCTTCAACACATGATACAAATCTAGCAATTGTTTAGTTTTTATCATAAGCTACCATTTAACATACCAAATTTCTGTTATCAAAATCTGTCAGTTGGCCTTCAAGCTTTGCTTTCCAACTGATAACATTGTTGGCTTCAAATATGCCCAATGATCACCTTGTTTCCTTCTTCATATTGTGAAGGGCTCAGCAAGCCAGTCCTTCATTACATTATTAGACAAAGCAGTTTCAAGATTATCATGAGTAAAAGTTTCTAAAATTCAGCATCTTTGGAGGGAAAACCATCCATCTTGATGGAAAAAAGAAAACATGTTTGATATGGCTACCATAGTTCATATAGTCAACTTTATTCTTATATTGTTTAGTTAGTAAATCCCATGTATTATGGAACCCATCAGTAAATCTGCAGCACCATCAAGTCTATCTATTCTACATCCAGGTCTGTGTCTATGCCTGCATCAGAAAAGCACTGTTTTTCACACAGACAATACAGAATGTACTGAGTATACAGACTAGTATAGACATACAGAGCTAGTAGCACACTGGCAGAGGGCAGAAATAGTAAGACCTGAGCTTGTAAGTGACTTGCCAGTGGAGGCTCAGGCTTTGTATTTTATAAAACTTAGATTTGGATGGATCTTGGGCCAACAAGTTGAAGGCAATTTTTTCCAGCCTGAGACTTCAAATCAGAGCACCAAGTTCCAAGTCAAGCTTACTACTAGTACAACTAGATACACTTTGTCTACATAATTTACTACTACTAGTAGTCCACTTTTGCTACACTTGATTATGTACATCTGAGTCAGATGGCGAAAACAAATAAGCAGTTTTGCAAAAGAGATTCACACATAACCAATCAATGTACTAGTACACCATAACCAGCAGCAGTCAACCATGCCAATATTTCAATCAGTTTTGGCTTGCCTCAGATACACCTGTAGAGTTGGCAGTATATTTGTGTAAGAATGAGTGCCAGTCAGAATAGCACCTGTATGTAGTGTATGTTGTGAGAGTCACATCACAGCATATCAAAGCAGTACCATCATCCATGATTACAAATTCACATTCTGATCCAAGATCATGGCCAACTTGTTGGTACACTGGCTTTTATGTCTATCAACTGAGCTGTAAAGATGATCTGGAAGCTTTTGGTGACACATTACTCTTTCCTTACAGTGGGTCACTGCCATGGCTCAATGAGCATCAATCATCTATTCAACAAATAAAAGAAGCAATTGAATTTGGTTGTCATTTAGAGCTTCTGGAAGAACTCTTAGCTTTTCTTTCCCCTGATTATGACTTGCTTCAATCCATCATCCTTGCTGCAGCATCATCACCCACCACTGTTCAGAAGGAACCACAGGAGGCACAAGGGATTAGCAATGCAAACAATAATTCCCCCACCCACAAGTGTAAGTGACATGTTCATTCTTCCAAACAGCAGTTAATGGATGTTTAGACAACAACTGTGACAACCTCCCCAACTGTAAAAGAAATTGGTAGAATCAATCTTAGATCACCCAGCAAGGAAGCTGATAAGTGAACAACTGGATTAAACTAGGGAATGCAGTTGAAATACAAAGAGCTTATATGCGTGAGGAGATCATGCATGGACCATGCTATGTACAATATAAAAGGAAATTGTCCAACAGGTGTGATGAAGCATGTTCAATGATAAGGTATAAGGGTTACTCCTTAAAATAAGCATGTTTACTAATGCAGTGGTCAGATTTCTTCATATCATTGCATGTTTGCATGGTCACATGCTTTAGGTCAGGTGACAGTGTGAAGTCTGAAATGTTGAAGTCCAAAGTAGTACATATGAAAGTATAGTGTATGAGTTGTGTGTGAAATGTATTTATAACAAAATGAGAAAGACAGATCTTCAAGTTGACTCCAAGGCTTTGATATTGATGAATGCTATGTCATAGCAGCCTTTTGGCCAGTTTAGTTTCCCAAAATGTGCATTCAACATCTGCAGTGGGAGAGGAGTAGTGTGATTGTGATATGCTTATTGCTGCAAATGAATTTTGTGCCAAATTTGCAACTTTTTGAATTGCAAGCACTCATCAGCATGGAATGATCTCTGGCCACTGATTTGGAGGGGACTATCGTGCTCACAGTACATATAATGTACAAGTGTAGCAGACAGGTTCTGGGAGTGAATAACATTCAGTGACTTCATGAATACTGATGCTCCTAGCTGGATCTTAGTCGAGGTGAAATGCGACTGAACCAGCCTGAGTGGTAAAATTCAGGGGGGAAAACATGGTCGTCCAGGCAACTAGCTATCTTAAAGTAACCTGTGGTGGGATAGAGGTGGTCAATTCACCTTGCAAAAGCTGGCTGGAAGCAGGGTGATTGTTTGTGTCTTCAGTGGGGTCATTGTTGTCAGGCATGAGAACTGCAGATGAGCCAGGGTGGGATGAAAGTCCTAATGGTTTCTCTTGCAAGTGTAATGCAAGGGAGAATGCATGACACGCCTCAAAACAGTTGAAAAAACAATAAATTTTCAACTTATAGTCATTGTTATTCTTTTCTCCCACACCACCACTGCCAGTCATCCTCACCTCACTCATCCTCACCTTTCATCGCATATGGCTTGGGCGCACTTCTCTCCAGTCACTCCTTTTCTTTTTTCCTTCTCTTTCTGTCACACCCACTTTCCTTTCACCACAATCATGGCTAACCCTGCTCTTGAAATCCGACCAGATTTTGCAGCCAATCATACCTTATGGTCCAAGAAGCCCTCATTGCCAAGGATCTGGAGCACACCATTGAGCACCTCATTGTTGCCTGGAACATGGAATGCGAAGCAGAGGCTTGAGAAGCTAAGTGTGCATGCCTTGAATGTGCACAGCAGGAGGAAGAACAAAGAACAGCCAAAGAGGCTGAGGCAGAAAAGGAGAAGAGGGAGCCTGAGAAGAAGAAGCCTAAGATAAATGAATTCAATGAGACCTGCCTTCCCAGTACACCATACAGACAACCTCAACTTTTGATTTCATGGAACTGTGGTATTTGCTGATTATTGGCACTTTGGAACAGCAAAACCAACCACAGATGACACACCTTTAGCATCATCCAAGATGGCCTTCCGCTATACCTCCCATACACAATGCAAATGACACAATGACCTCAAAAATAACAGAGGATCTGCATTCAACATCTCGCTCATTAACAACATGCTCATGTGAACAGCACACCTTCAAGATCAACTTGAACATTCAGCCCAAGGTCACACACGCAAGGTCAGTACACTCCCTCAACCCCATACCACCCAAAACTAACACTTCCCATTTCCCTCACATAGCATTTATTTTTTCATACTTATTCCCCACCCTCCATCCCTTCCACTACCACCTGGTACCGAATCTCCTCCCCCCAAGCTCTGAGACAGACACTGCAAGAGCAACACACCCCAGCCAAATCAGCCTGCCCAACCTGCCTCGGCCACCATCTGTACCGTGTCCATGAATGCAAAGAACCCAAATCTGGGACAAGCACACTCGCCTATATCTCCCGCAATGCTGAACCACCTCATCAACCACAGTGGAGCCACCCTCTGCAGTGACTGGCAAAGACCTGGACATGGGGCTCAGGATTGCCACAAGGCACAGGCATGTCCCTATCCCAATAACTCAGACCATTCACACATGCTGAGGTAAAAGATACCCTCAGCCATTTTCAGACTGCCCCCATCTCCATACAGTACTTTCTTCATAGTATCACTGGCACTGTTGAGGCTTCCCCATGGACCCTGAGTTGCAGTTTCGTGATGTTGCCTATGAGAGGCCTGCAGACAGTTCCTCTCCATCCCTCACAATGTCATGACACAATAGTAAGGATTTCTGAATCAGATGTTTCAGTTTTGGTCCTTCTGACGGGATCTATAGAAACATCAGCAGATATTATGCGAGCCACTGGCATAGGCCCTATCCTAAGATGGGTAGATGACCATTTATTCATTCGCATCGCTACAATCCACCTTACTAAATTCAACCAATATTGCAATAACACCACAGAACGAATATCAACACATGGTAGCCACAAAACCAATGGCATTGTCTTGTGGTTTTGCAGAGCACCATCTGATGACCGAATCAAGGAGTTTGATGAAGATCACACATTCCTTATAATACCTACCTTGTTCATACAATATACATAAGTGAGATCAACCACATCGACCAGGAATTTGGCATCTCCTGGGAGCCTTCCAAGGATCTGTACATTGTCCTGGAGCCATTGAAGATTGCGGTGTAGGAGCCGGCAGCTCCTTGTGTTATCAGGATAGCTTTTCTGTTGCAATCATTGATTGTGCACTCCATTTTGGTACTTAGAACATTGTGGCGCATTGTGGCGCATTGTTGTTGTTGTTTTTATTTGTTTGTTGTTCGCTCCTACAGTAG
>JBBPRF010000985.1:0-12345 GCA_038092875.1 Lanmaoa pseudosensibilis | reverse complement strand
CATGCCCAGTATGCCTCGGGCGTCACCCGCACCGCATCCACGAGTGCAACAGCCACACCCTATGGGATGGGTCCCCCGCGCACTCCAGACGATCCTCCCAAGGACGTCTCATCGATGACAAGGAGGAGGTCTTGTGTAGTGACTGGCAAAAACCGAATGGCTGCACCATCCCGCACAGGTCCGCCAAGCACGGATGCTCCGGTTGTGGCAAGCCCGACCACGGAGCTCAGCAATGCCCTCGCGCGCAGAAGAGGCCAAGCCCTAACTCCCTATAAGCCCGAAGCGTGGCTAACCGCCCTACGTACGCACCGTCTCATAGAACGATACCCGCAAATTTACAATGGACTCCGTTTCGGTTTCAACCCCGGCCTTCCACCCTTCTCCCGCACGTTCATACCACCAAACCACCACGCAACACCAGGACATATTCAACGAAATTGTACGTAGAGAATTCAACAAAAGCAGCATAGGTCACTTCCAATTCTCCCCCCTCTCCCTAGTACCAAAACCAGACAAGCCGGGCAAATTCCGCCTCGTACAAAACCTATCACACCCCCATAGCCCTTCGAACCATGTTGCTTCCATCAACTCTTACATCGATGCAGGCGCTTTCCCGACATCATATAGTACTTTTCCCATCGTCTCCCGTGTCCTATCCGGCCTACCCCCAGGATCCCAGGGTGCAGTCCGAGATGTAGCAGGGGCGTACTATACAATCCCACTCCACCCCTCGCAGCGGCACGCCCTAGTAATACGACTCCCTGATACCCACTTCGCTGTTGACTCGTCATCATGTTTCGGTTTCACAGCCCCAGGGGGGATCTACGTTGAAGTAGCACGAGCGGGCACCGACATCATGCGAGCACATGGAATCGGGCCTATCCTCGGATGGGTGGATGACCACCTGTTTATCCGCGTCCCCAAAAACGCCCTGAGTGAATATAACACCAAACAAAGCGTGATTGCGCGCGGCATTGACTTGCATGGCGGACTCCTCACTAAAGGGGGTCGTTCTTGGTTCGCATGCTCCCCCCTCCCCAAAGGAGATACAGAGGAACATGATGAGAACCACCACCACCCGCTAAAGGATCTTTCGTCATCCTCCCCAAGGAACCCACCAGATACCTTTTTCACTTACAACTTTAGTGACATAGACAACATTTCTGACGTCCTAGGAATACCTTGGGAACCATCCAAGGACATCCCTTTTTCAAGCAAACCAACCTTCATAGGTTTCGTTTGGGGCCTAGACAACCGAACAGTCCAACTTGCTGAACCCAAGCGATCCAAGTACATAAACGCCATCGATGAGTGGAGCGCTAACCGTACCCACAACCTCAACGACGTACAAAAACTGCATGGAAAACTCGTGCAAGCATCCCTCATCTCCCCTGAGGGCAGACCCTATTTAGCCAGCCTCGAGTCCATGCTCGGAATATTCGGAGACGAGCCGCTTAAACTCAGGACACCACGTGGCACCAAGCGTGGCACCTAGTCTGGTAAATTTCGTTGGGGCGTTAGGGGAGATTGCGGATTGATCGGGGCACGTGATAACTCTGCCTCGATTTAGACTTAGTTGTATCACGTGTGTATCAGATAAGTGCCCGGATAACCCTAACTCAACAACAAGCCCCGGTTTGGACTTAGTAGTAGTCACGTGCGAGTATGATAAGTGCTGGTTAACCTTGGACGCGAGACTTGATCACCTTGTCGCAACGTGAGCATGGATCTCGATGTTGGATACGATACCATTCCCCTTCAAACTTGCCCTGACTGTGGCGCATCACTTCACCAATCTCGCAAGGAACGAGTCTCCGTGAACGAACGAATCTATTTGAAAAACAGCTCGTCGCGAGTCGTCGCGGATGAATGCGGATTGACTTGAGCGGCAAATATTTTTTAAATATGACAAAACGTCACTTTGTCTGTCCACTTTGTGGACCTTCCTGGGATAAGGTGTTTTTTCGACATTTGTGTTCCTCGCCTATTATTTAGTCTGTGGTAAGACGTGGTATGATTTGTAGTAAGACTTGCGGTGGTGATCAGATCGTAGTCACGTTACTCCCACAACTCGAACTTGCTACGTTGTGGCGCGAACACTGTTGCATCCACCTCCCACTCACTGCGACGTGAACGTCGTAGTATCATCCTAATCTACTCGCGATGTGAACGTCGCTATTCCTCTCTCAACGGCGTGAACGTCGTTGTCTTTACCCCATTCTTACGACGTGAACGTCGCTCCTTCACCCATCCTTCATTTCCATTATCTGTGCAACTTAGTCCTTCGTCTTTTCCTTGCCATCTGGAGATTTCTTTGGCGTGTCTGACGGGCAACAAGGTGAGTCCTGATCCCTTTTATCCCGACCACGCATCCGTCTTGTTTTGATCTTGTTTTCTCCCGTTTCTTCAGGATATCGCCACAGCCCTCATTCTTGTGGATGAGCCTGACTGTTCCAGCCCTCTCGTTTCCCTTGAAGGGGCTCTCCCGTGACACTCTGGCTCTTTGGGTTTCTATATCCCTTTCCTTTTCTTTCTCTTACAAACATCGTTTACTCGTCCCGTTGGCGTGAACGCCGTTTTGTTTCGTCTATCTACCATTCGAATGTCGTTATCCATCATACTTTGGCCGAGTATACCATTTTTTTGGGATTTCATCACACAACCTTTTTCCTAAACGTTTTCTGGTATTTCATCCGTCGTAGTGCGCTTATGGTCCACCACCGTCCAATACACACTGTATTGTGTGTCTGAGTTTCAATCGCACATGGGGGACCGCCATCTTTTGTCAACCATAGGTGCCTTCGGTTCTTTCTTCGTTTCCCCATAACCCTCAAATTTTTTTGTTAGCCAATCCTCGACGCCTTGCTTATAGTCATCATGATCTCCTCCGCTGAACTCAAAGATCTCTGCAACCGTTATCATCTGTCACCTGTCTTCTCTCGTCCTCACGGCCGAAACTACACCGTTGTCACTCTCAATTCCACCAATCCTCCTTCGGTGGACGTAGGCATTGACAACTCTTTCAAACGTCCTTGCGACGTCCCGGATTATCATGACGTCCATCGTCCCTGGCGTCCATACATCCCTGCTCTCGTGATGGACGTCCCCGAACCTTATCGTTGGCTTTCCCTACGGCTGTTCGACTCCGAACCCTGGCACCTCGTCACCCAGACTTCTCCGTTCTGCCTAACCGAGAACTCTTCCCACCAAATCACCTCTTCGTTATTCGAACTGAAGGATGCCTGCCACGAAATCAAAACCGCCTGTGCTTCCCTGTTGGGCCCACTCGTGTCTTACCTCCCCCTGTACCCTACACCACAAATTTTGCAACCTGTCACCCTCAGGGACCAGCTCTTGGTCCGTTTACAAACCGCTGGACCGCAACTTCTCGAAGTTATCGGACTCTGCATTTATTTGTCGTATCGCCATCAATTCCTCCCACAATTTTCTGCCATTCATCGAATCCTGTCGTGGTCCAAGGGTCCCAACGTTCCTCTGCGTGGAGTCGTCCTCGAGCTGCAATCCACGACGCTTCAAGAATTAACCACCTATCTTGACCACCGTGTTCCCGTACACTATCTTTATCAACACGACCAACATTCCCCTTACGACCCTCACCTTCTCAATGCAAAAGACTTGGATGCTCGACAGATGGAAGAGCATGCCCATTTCATCTCGTCTCGCAGGAAGGAAAAACACCGCGCGCGTGATGAGCGTCGATCGACCCGGGCCACAATTCTCCCGGGTCAAAAAGCAAAAAAGGTCTTTATGTTGCGGGATAGCAAACAGCGATCTAAAGAGATCACGAAGAATAAATTCAACAAACTCGTCGGGATACACAAGCCCGAATTAAAGAAGACACCCACCGGTGACATCGCCATATTATACGTCGACGAGATTGATCAGGAGGATGATTCCGACAATGCCACCCCCTCCAGAGACTTTATGTTCATACCACAGAAGTCCTGGAAATCAAGCGAGCCGGAAGTCGGACCATCCACCGTTCCGGATGTCCAGGTTCCTCCCACAAGACCCAGGTCTCTTTCGGTGGATGATCCTGATGCACCAGGTTGGTCATCTTCACTTCCAACCCACTCTTTACGTCCCTCTCGCCCACTTCACAATGGATCCCCCCCTCCCCAACAACATCCGCTACATTCATCCCACCATCACTCTCGTTCTCCGCGAAGAAGCAGAAACCCTCGTTCTCGTTCTCCTCGTAGAGACACGTCCTCCGCGTCCGGCCAGCGATTTCATTCCTGTCAGCGTTCTCCATACGTTCTGCACCCTCATCATTCACACTCCCCGCCCCGCTCTCCTACCACTCCCTTCTACGGTCGTTCTCCATCTCCTCGCTTCTCGGTACCAGTCTTTCGTGTCACTTTTTAAGCTTCTATGCCAACCTTCTTTGTAGGTTCTCCATGCTGATCAACGCTCTCTCCCTGACCCAATCCACATATCGACCCCCCCTCAATCCAAATTATCCGCGTCGGTTCAACATGATCAGGTCTGTCTCTCACTCATGGTCGTGTCTCATTCTCAACTTCTTGTAGGACACGATCATGACACCTTCCGACAAACTTGGACCTCAAGAGGCTTTAGTTAGACCTGCCCCGATATTCCCCCTTTCCCAACTGGAATTTCCCCCACTCGTTCAACCTGAGCAGGTATGTCTTTCTATCAAACCCACATCTCGTTCTTCATCCCATTTAGAACATAACGATGGTACCTTCTGAGGAATCCCCACGTCTCCAACTTCTCATCCCACCTTTCCAGAGGTTGACCCCTCCCCAACTGGACTCCAACCAACCAGTTGAACCTGGTCAGGTAGGCCTTTTGTTCAAATTCACATCTCATTCTTAATTTCTTTCAGGATACGACGATAGCATCTTCCGACGAACTTGGATCTCAAGAGGCTTTAGTTAGACCTGCCCCGATACTCCCCCCTTCCGAACTGCAATTTCCCCCGCTCATTCAACCTGAGCAGGTATGTCTTTCGGTGACCACGATGCCCTATTTTCAACTTCACTCAGGATATGACTATGGCACCTTCTGAGGAACCTGGGCCTCAGGCGTGTCTAGTTGGCTGGCCCCGGATATCCGCCTTCCCCGAACCGCAATTGCCCCCAGTGGTTCAACCTAATCAGGTGAGTCTTTCTGTTGATGCAATATATAATTCTCAGACCTTTCTAGGACGTGCTGATACCCCCCATCGGGCAGTTGAACCCATCTTAGCCCTCTGTGCCCCTTTCAGACGCTTCCGCACCTCCTTCGGTTGCACCTCAACCTGCATCGACCTCTGCACTCCCTGAGATTTCCCCTGCACTCCAATGGCTTCTCAGGCAATTTCCAGATGGCGGTCTCTCCCTCCCCAACCCTCTTCAACCCCCCTCACCCATCAATACTTCCTGAACAGGTCATTTGCAGACTTGTGCTCGAATAGAATGCCGCGTTCGCATGTGGAGCCTTCTTTATCCCGACCGCCCAATATATGAATGTATACCCTTCCTTCTTGCGGGGGGCCTTCAGTTCCAAACCCTCTCTCTTCTGGGCCCGCCAACCATTTCTTTACCTCCTCTCAACCTGCCCCACCTCGTTCTCAGGCGTCCCAATTACTTAGAACAATATTTATCTAATCTCCACACTTTATTT
This sequence comes from Lanmaoa pseudosensibilis, assembly GCA_038092875.1. Taxonomy (NCBI): domain Eukaryota; kingdom Fungi; phylum Basidiomycota; class Agaricomycetes; order Boletales; family Boletaceae; genus Lanmaoa; species Lanmaoa pseudosensibilis. The sequence goes on along the minus strand of JBBPRF010000985.1, from coordinate 6,693 downwards.
TCTCGTCCCAACTCCCGTCGATTCCTCACGAGCGGAGGGCTCCTTTGGCAGATCTCTATTCATTATCTCTCAGATGATCGTGTCTCGCCCGCCCAGGACAGAGTTGCTGCAGCCCTCAGTGGCCCCAGTTATGCGGCGTCGGAGGTTCAACCCGGCCTATATGATGACGAAATATCCCCCGACGAAGTTGCAGCGCTCGTCGGCCTCAGCACCGCCGGTTCTACTCTCTGGCCTCCTGTGGATGTCTTTTTCAACAGTGACCGTTGGGTTGGCCAATGGACGTCATCGAATGAACAATGGTTCCAGCTTCACCTTCGGAAGATTAACAGTTGCGACTCTACGGTCTTCCACACTCGTCGGGATTGGTTGAGGAAATCCTTCCAGGTTAGGAGACAGCGTACCCAGGATAGCGCGGGTTCTGAACGGCATGCAAGTGCTGTATGTGTCCAACACGATTCTTTATATTCGCCCTTCCTCCAGGGTCGTTTAACCAACGTGAACCCCTGATACCATTATATTTGTACACAGACTTTTCACAATAACATCACTGGTTGTCTTGTATTCTTTTCGTATTTCTCTGGTTTTATTTTATCATACCATAACCGTGGTTCGTTGTGGCAACTCGAACACGAGCATGAGCAACGTTGTGCAGTTATATGCCAACTGTCAACGCTTTTCTTGCCCTTGACACCGATCCAATCCTATATATAACGAACGCGGCTTCAACGTGCCCACCCGCAGCGGGATCGGACCCTTAACGGTTAAGCCCTAAACGGGGTGGACCCCCCTCGCGAAAACTTGCACCTTAATTGGTGATATAAATCCTTGCCAAGTCACTTCTTCATATAACGTCGTTATCACGAATCCTGCTCGCTTCTTTCCTAACCTCGTTCTTGTTAAGTTCATAGTCACGAATCTTGTTTGCTTCTTTCCTAACCCAATCTTGTTAATTTGACATGTAAATGTCTAACAGTTTCTGCCGTGTCATTCTTAATAGCTCCGAGTATACGTCTGCGGGAAGATAAATACATTTTCTTGTCCGTGTTTCCCTCAAGATGTTTTCTTTTACTGCGTTGGCCGAGCAAGGTGTGAATGAATTTGTAAGTAATCGCCATCTCACCGCTGTTGGTACTTATGCAAATCCACAGTCCATTCAAATAGAGGACATCATCTCCTCCACCCGCCAAGTCTTGGATGCATTTGGTCTCTGTTTATCACACCTTACCTGCACGTTTGATGCATTCCGGTATACGACGGAACTTGAGTTTGCAGAGGAGATCCCTGCCAGCAAACGAGTCATTTGTCGACTGAACACTCACATTCAGGCATTCATACAACTCACTATCGAGCTGTCTCCTCTCCACTGAGATTTTACTGCAACCATTCGATCCATGTTGCAACATCTCTCGATTCTGTCCATCCCACTCCCCTCTGACTCGACTCTTGCATCTCAAACGTTGCGAACCCTTGAGTATTCCATCCGTTATATCTTGCAAGAAAGCCGATTCCACATGAACGCTATGTTATCTATCTGCTCCTCCGATATACCTTCAGCGATGGATTTGCGTGACGTCGCACCTGCCCTCGATTTACGCTATTCCGACTGGCTTTTCAACTTGATGTCTATCGACGACAATTTGCACGAACTCTCTCGAGTTCTCGACACCGTATTCTCCGCCGCCGCAAATGTATCAGATCTTCCATACATACATACGGTACACTGTAACCTATACTCAAACCAACACGACCGTAGCTTCTCCTCTTCAGATGCCTTTTTGGCCTACCACACGTTACAGTCAACGTTCAATACAAAATATCCAGACTCCTACCCAGAAAACGGTAGCTGCGATGAATCTCCCTAGTCACCGACCCTGCCTTTTCTTTCCTATCGATGATTGTTTTCTTATTGGCGTACATAGGATATTCCCAAACTCCTCTTGCTAGCCTATGGGCCTGACTGATGCACTACTGCTAAAGTTTTACTGCATAATGCGATAATCCCTATTTGTTGTTTATAGACATCCGTGACCGCCGTCCCTACCACTCCTAACTGCGTCCGTGGCCAATCGGATCCTTCGGTTCTTCGGCTCGTAGAGTCCGGGAAATTCTACCATCATACTTTGACTACGCTTACTTTGTCGACGCTTCTTTACAAATCAATTGCTGCTGTGTCCTTCGGCATAGTGCCGATTTTGCCCGTACGGATAGATTTCTACCTCTTCCCATCCCCCATTTTTGTTACGGTACCAACTGTTAATCGTCCACGTAGGTGCTCATTATCAGATCTGCCCTAGGATTGACCGTGTACCACAACCAGATGGATCTCGCCATCTCTTCTGCTCATCGACTTTTGGAACATTTTGGTATCCGATTATCGCGTCTCTTCCTGCACTTTGGCGCTCTCGAGTGCCATAGGTCCCCCCTCCGCAAATCTCGTTTTGGATGTTATGACTTGCTTCCTGTTTGGAAGCTGGCTCTGGTGCTATGTCCCCATATGGACGAAATCCTAGTTCTCACCGTCGGCCTGTCGCCCCTCTTTAACGAGTTTAACAGTATCATCAAATCCACGTTGGGTGACCTTTCCAGTCCACCACTCTCGCCGTCCTCAACATCCTCTTCCATCCTTCCGGATCTCAAAACGCTGCGATCCCTCGAGTGCTGGATACTCGATCACTTACAGAAAATCAGGGATCACTTCGACGCTGTCATCTCCCTCACTCGCCCCCTTACAGTTCCTACGCTGGGCTCAACGAGTATTGATCATAGCATCTCGTTGGTTGTTTCTGCCTGGTTTGACCATGCCATGTCTATTTTTGACGATTTGCATGCTCTCCTATTGGCTGGCACCCCTGGCCAATGGACCATTGGCCACACTATTTTACATCCAACAAATGCAAGGGTTCCTGTGGTCCGATTCTTATGATTCCTTTTTTCCTAAAAGGGTAATACAGTGTATTTGTCAGATCCGGCCGCTCCTATTACCATATTTGGTAATTGGGTTACAATTAAATCATGAATATGGCCTGTTGATATACACTATTTGCAAAAAAGCGGACAAGCGCGGAGCCCCCGAGCTTGCACGTGACCTGGACCATCTAGACACCATATTTAGCTACATTTCCCTCTCTTACACCATGTTGTTATTTTTAGTTCTTGGTTAGCCATGGCTAGATCTGTGATTTTGGTAATTCTTCAAAAAGCGGATCAATTCAACAGATAGCATGTTGGTCTAAGATGCTCCGAACCTCGGAATAGATGTTGCAATAGTGGTTACCATTGCAAATAAGCCCAGGTATCCATCGCTACAGCAGTAGCAATATAATTCTCAATTCCAGTCTATTTTCACAGATTGGGCTGTCGCGGATCAGCGCGGCGTTGCGCGGCTTAGGTGTAAGGGAGGAAGATGTTTGTAATATACTCCCCCACAATCGCCCCCCTTACACCCCCCTTGCATTCAGCCTCCTTTATGCTGTTTGAGCCATAGTGCAATGCCTTGCTTTCCCGTTTTGGTGAGATTAGTCATCACCGCGTCGGCGTGTTTCACATGAGTTACCTTGTTGGTCATTGTGGACGACCAAAGGATGCACATGTGATGAGAATTAACACGTGATCCATATTAGCAGTGCATACAAAATCACAGCCCTGACTGTTTACTGAAAACACTATAATTGTAGCACACGTGACATCCGCATGGGCACGCTCGGTCTAGGCTATACCATTGGCCAGCAGGAGAGTGCTTATCACTTAGGCCAGGTTCATTTTTGGTAGAGCAATCCAAATTCAGACTCTTGCAGTCTCCTTGGCAGCAGGGTTCAGGGTTGAGTGAAATCTGATCACATCACACACAATTCGAATAGAATAATATTATAATATGGCAGCTTCATCATTCCAAGGGGTTCAGCAACAACCAAAGGACCAATCCAAAGACCGAATTCAGTCCCATGTGACGACCAAAAGGTCTTGGGTCATGTGACTCATTTTCGCCTAAAGCTTAGTGTAGCTACCAACAGCAGTTGCGTATTAGGGTGCTGCTACTAGATAAGATGGTGTTAACCCCTTGGGTCATTTTTCCAAGTGTCTGCCATATTCGTTCGGTCACCTTACCTTGTGTGACTGACAAACAGGTCTTAGTAATAAATATATAGGGCAGAGTCAACCCCGCGGTGTTGGCCGAGTACATATTAAGTAATATTATTTTATGTGAATCGTGTATGATGCTAGTTACACTTCACTCAACATGGAATCCTGCTGCCGAGGAGAGGACCTGCCCAACGATACTCCTGTCAGTGGAGTCTCCCCTCTCCTCGACGATGGGGCGGTCTCCTTCTCCTCAACAATCCCCACCTCTTTTGTTTCCAGCTCATTCATTGCCTTTTTGAATGTCGGGCATTCGTCCCCACGGACCTACATGGCTTCTGCCATCACATCTCTTGGTTTGCACTTTCAAATTTTCCCCCATTTCTTTGTATATTAACCTCGTCGATCGTCCCATTCTATCCAGTCCCCTCTTCCCCTCTTTTTTTTATTACCTTCAGTCTGACACACCAATCGTCCTGTTGTGCCCACTTCCCACTTCCTCTCTTTTTTTATTGCCTTCAGTCTGACATTCTCACGTGATGGGTACAAAGTGTGCTGTTTTCCTGGCTTTTTTTTTTCTTTTTTGCTACTCATTTTGATCATGATCCATTTGCAGAACGTGCCCACAGTGCGGTCAACGCACCACCTCTCTTACGACACATGTCCACCTTCACCACCAGAAATATCTGAATGTAACCTACTGTAGTAAGTGTTCGCTCTTGTTAGCCTGTTTTCTATCATTGACCGCATGCTTTGCAGACAGAAATATTATGCTAGAACACCAACCTGACCTTTTTTTTCACTGCCCATGTGGTCACTATTCAAGCCGCAACCCCGATGATGTTAGGAAGCACATCTGTCAAGAGTGCGACCCCAGCTCACCTCTGGACGATGTGCCGGACGAGTCCGGGATGTTTACTGAAGAAGCACCACCTGGTGCCACGAGTCGATTGCCCTCACCTGCTATTGAACCTCATTCACAAGCCACCGCTCTGAGTCGATCGCCCTCACCAGCCATAGATGCTGTTGATGTCCCCTCACACTCGCAGAATACATCAAGAATACTCTTGTCCCCACATCTCACTACATTATCTGCACTCGGTCTCATGGTTGAACCCACATATGGTGTCATCATTTGCACACAGTGTTCGAAGGCTGTTCAGCCTGAACACGTTCACGCTCACCTCGTCTCGAACCACTCGCTACATTGTCCCCCAGCATCTGAACTCAATTCTGTCATCGACATGCTCAGCATATCTGTTGTACAGCCTTTCCCCACCTCACATATCATTCCACCAATACATGGACTCCCGATCCAACCCGGTCTCGTTTGCTCAAGCCCCTCTTGCCGTTTCATTTTTTCTTCAGCACGCAGCTATTGACGCCATGTCTCGGATGACCACCAAGATGCTGAAACCCCTCCACCTGCCAAGTGTTTTGTGCAGAAGGTGTATGGATTTAGGGGCATGCCTGTCTTGGTTGTGGTTGATCCTGGACTCGCTCTCATACAGCCCCACTGCAACCTCTCAGAGTACCTCGCGCTCATGTGTCCTGTTGACGACACGTTTACCACGCCGTTGGAACCAACAGATGATGCTCACAAACTGACATCCTTCTTGTATGCCGCAAGATGGCACCATGTCGTTCGCGGCCATTCACCGGCCGATATCCAGCAGCTTATCAAGTTACCCACCCAGCATGACCCATTGTTTCGCATTGCCGAGGAAGTTAGGGACACCTTTTCTTTTATGTGCAACGTTGTCAAGGATATGGACGTTCTCACTCAGCGCCATATCCATACACCGAAAGGGTAAGAACCCTTTCACAATATATCGCCACACTGATCTTGTTCTAGTGATTTGGTTACGGATGCACTCAAGAACTCTCCCTTTGGTGTCCCTCAAACTGATGCATACCTTCATCGATGCGCAAATCACTGGGCACAATATCTGTGCACTTTTATACACTCCATCGACCATCCCATTCTTTCGTTTCACCTATCGTAAGCCCAGCATGCACAATGCTTGGACCTAACACAAGCACTTGACAGCAACTCCGACATTCGCAAACAAATCGTCGATCTCTCCTTCACCATGCTGTCTAGCTACGAGCCTGATGTTGAAAAGGACACCTCGCTGTGTCCCTTGACTCGCTTCATCATTTTTTTTCATGTCCGGAAAGACAGCACGTTTGACCCACCCAGTTCCATTTCCCCTAATCTCGCCACCTTCATGTTTTCTCTCCGCACGATATCAGTCTTGCACGCATACTTTTACCTCCAGAACGATCATGAAACAACATTTTTCAGGTGTGTCCTAACCTATCTTGTAGTATGTTTAATGCTAATATTGTGTAGTTATTATTTATAGTGCCGTTTTGGAGATAAGTCTCAAACTCAAAGTTGCTGGTTCACCAGGAAAATGTTACCATAAAATAGAGGCCATCTCTGTGATCATTTTGAGCCCCTAATCATGAAAATTGGTGGTCACGTTCTTGAGATAAAAATCAAACAAGAGCGTGCTGCATACATTTTCTTGAATCACCATGCAATCGCATTCTGGGGAGCTCAGGAGTGCTTCCACTGCATTCATAGGGTTCACAGGATCCAGGGGAAAA
>JBBPRF010000984.1:0-12350 GCA_038092875.1 Lanmaoa pseudosensibilis | reverse complement strand
GGGAAGTCAAGTGAGGATCGACTTAAGACACAAGGTTCGAGGTGATTCAAGAGAATGCTTATATTGTGTAGATCAAGAATGGAGAATACAAATATACAAAGTATGGTTTATATAGTGTGAACCAGCGTGCATGGACCAAGAGATAAGAGAGACAGAAATAGAAAGGAAAGTCATAGAAGCACATGGAATGTGGGGGAAACTAGCTGCTATGAGAGAAGCGGCAGAGGAGATGTAAGTCTAATAACACGGTTAAACAAAGAGACTAAGAAAGTATGGAGAGGTGGTGTTTGTGAGTAAGAGATAGGCAGCGTAGGGCCGGCTAGAGGTGCCTCTCCAAGTTGTACGAGTGCCGCATGTAAGAAAGAGTAGAATGCAAGGAGAAAGGAGGAAAATTGTAACAGATAGTAGAGGGTGTTTGGACTTGACTACAGCCTTCATCCCAGACTTTTTCAAGTGGTGACGAATGGTGTTAGGTTGGAGAGGCTGGTTAATAACATTGGAGAGTATTTTGGTCACCTGGACAGCATTCTCTGCCTTGCAAGATAAGATAAGGTGGATAGCATGACAGATATTGGCTGGGGAAAACTTGGCTGGATGATCTCCAATAGACTTTTGGAGGTCAGAACACTTCTTGGAACAAAGTCTGGATATAGCAGCAGTGCTGACACCAGTGCTAGATGCAATGGAGCAAATGAAGTGGCCAGAATCAAGCTGAGAGAGAATGGCATTCTCCTGAGTAGCAGAGAGAGATTGCATGATGATAGTGGTAAAGAATAAAGAGGCATGGGAATGTTTTCAAACTCAGACATGATGTTTATATGTATATCTGTGTTTGTATCACCAAACAACAGCAAATAACCTCTTGTATGGTTGAGATCCAGTATTTTACAGCAAAAGTCCAAAAACTATTACAATGGTGTTCCTGTTTTAAAACTGTTATATCTCAGTGGCCCCTGTGCTGAATCACATGACCCAGGAATCGGTTTGTAGCCAAGGGTTTGTACTCCATTTGGTCCCACCAAAGCGAAGTGGGATTCCCACAGGTGGTTGCGGGGCACTTCATGCCCCAGTTTGAGGTTAGTTATTGCAACGCTTTTTGGAGTCACTGTAAGTTTCAATATGAAGTCAAAGCAAAAATAATGGTAATATTAATCTGAAGAACTTATTCACTTACTGTTACGATTCATCAGATTACTACTCTTTTTCCCTTCATTTCCTAGCTATATGCTGTATTACCATGAGTCACTTGTTCAACTATTGCCTCATATGCTTTCTTTTCTCTTTTGCCTCACATGACTTTGTCCAGTCAGCTATTGCCGTTTCTCTCATGTGACTCTGCAGTCCACAGTTATAACACCATCGACTGTGCATCCACCTTCAATTTATTTCATTTGTAATACTAATGATGTATTGCCTTCCTATTGGCCTTTCATATCATATGATGTGTCATCACTATTCCCATTCCACTTATAGTTATCTCTTCTCATGGTCTGTGGATGGATCTCTTACATATAAATACCTCGCCTTGGCAGTAGAGATCCTTAGCTTATACCTCCCTTGTTTTACCTTAGTTTCTCTGCAATTGACAAGGTCCTTGTTTCCTTGTCCCTCACTCCCTTGAACCCTTGAACCTTAGGACAGTTGGTATTGCCTTTGATGCAACTGTACTATGTGCCTTCATCATCACTATTGTGAACTTCCACCAGACAACTCACTTTGCCACGTGAACACCTTTCTGTCCATGGATTTCCCTCGAACCTCTGAATCTTAGGACCTCCCTATACCTTTCAAGGGCTACATCTGATCCTACCTAGGTCAAGCATAACAAAAGGTCTAAGCTCTTCTTGCCCGGCTACTCCTATGTAAGCCACCACCATTTCTTACTGACTTTCCCCTGATTCTCATTGGCAACCACATTGCCCTGCTTCACCTGCCGACTCTATCTCCAAAGAAAATAACACTAAAGAGGATGACTCTCGCTATGACCTCTTCTCCTCCCACCTCACACTATCCTCACAAGAGGAAACACTTGAAAATACACAACTCTTCCACCAGCTCTTCCACTCACTCTCTATTCCCTGTGAGCCAACCCCTCCCTCTCCCACTCCTGTCCAGTGTTCTCCCCTATTCTGACTTCCCCCTCCTCAGCCACCACCACTAAAGAAGCCTAACATGTTTTCCAAACCTGTTGAACTTTGCCTCAGAGCACCCAAAGCCTTCGATGGATCCTATGACTGAGCCATTGAGTGGTTTAACACCATTGAAACTTATCTTTTAGTTAACATCAATGTGTATAACACCGATACCAAGAAGGTAGCTTATGCCCTCTCTCATATGACTGAGGGGTCTGCCCACACTTGGACAGGAACTTTCTGCCAAAATGCACTAACACACTCTGCCCAACCTTAGAACCTTTGGTGCCTTCAAAGTCATCTTCAAAAAGGCCTTTGAACACCATGACACCATGGGAAATGCCATTGTCCAGCTTTTCACCACCTGCATTGTCCCTAGAAAGGATGAATTCTGTGCCACCATGCTCTTGAACTACATCTCTGAGTTCAAGAACAAGGTAGCCCTTGCTAAGGTTACCAACTCCAATGTTCTCATCTAATACTTTGCCTCTGGAATCCCTGCCCCACTCATGACCAAGATCATGGGAATGGACACTGTCTTTACCACCATTGACTCATGGTATGAGAAAGCCATACACTTCCAAACCCAATGGGATTGCACCTGCAAAATCACCCAGGTAAATAAGAAACCTTCAGGTGGTTACCACTCATTCTTCCCTGGGACCTCCTCTGCCCCCATTAAAGACCCTGATGCCATGGACATCAATGTTATTGAAGTAAGCGGGCTAACTGATGCAGAATGCCAATGTTGCCACAAGGAAGGCCTCCACTTCCACTGCCAAAAACCCAAACATATGTCCTTCAAATGCTCTGCATTCCTAGCTGAGAAGCCCAAGAATAAGTGTGTCAATAAAGTAGAAGAAGAGATGTTTCCAAAGCTGAAGGAGATCAAAGATGACAATGACAAAGAAAATGCTCATCATATTTCTTTCTTTGCAGATTTTTGAACTGGGGATCTGCTTTGACACCAGAATCCCCATCTCCCCATAGTGGTGTAACTGTACCATCTCTTGTAACTAAAGCAATAGAAATCACTGTTCAAGTTATCATACCCTCGCACATGCTCAAAGCCATTGACACTTGTGCTCTCATCAACAGTGGGGCCAGCATCAACTATATGTATGGATTGGGACTTTTCCAAGAAGAACTCTTTCCCTATTGAGAAACTCAAGGAACCCCTCTGAGCCTGGAATGCAAACAGCTCCTATAACAAAAGTGGTGATATCCAACATGGCATAACTCTTTTCCTTAACATAGAAGGCATCACCCACTGTGTTCTTTTCCACCTCATGTCCCTCAAAGACAACATCATCCTTGGAACTCCTTGGCTTTGCACCGTCAACCCCCAGATTGACTGGGTCAAAGAACCATCTCCATCACAGAATCCTCTAATCAGTCAAAGGAACTCTATTCCTCCCACATTGCTGATGTCAAATGATATGACATCCATTATTGGGTCCCCCCTCTGGCTTCCCCTCACCATGTCAATGTCTTTGCCATTAAACAAGAGAAACCCTTTTCCTACAATGGATGGGAAGAGGAAAACCAATTCCTTTCCCGTGCCATGGATAACCATGCCTTGTACTGAATCATTTAGTTTGGATCTTGCTATGCCCCTCTCAGATCCACCTGGATTGTGGAATCACCCAAGCCAACTAGCTCGCTATCTCTGCCAGACAGGATAAGCCAAAAACTGTGCTTTCCCTGGCCTACATCAAATTTGCTTCTGTCTTCTCACAGGAAGCTACCGACCACATTTCCCCCTCTAGACCCTATGACCATGAGATAAACCTTAAAGAAGATTTCATCCTGAAAATTGGGAAACTCTATCCTTAACCCCCAAAGAACGCACTGCCACTGAATCCTTCCTAGATGAAAACCTTGCCACCAGAAACATCTGCTCCTTGAATTCCCCCCAAGCATCACCCTTCTTCTTTGTCAAAAAGAAGGACAGTGGACTATGTCCCTGCCAAGACTACCAATATGTCAATGAACACACTGTTCAAGACACATACCCCCTACCCCTCATCTCAGATCTCATTGATAAGCTGAAAGACACTAAGGTCTTCACCAAGTTTGATGTTCAATGGGGATACAACAATGTCTGCATCAAAGATAGCCATCAGTGGAAAGCGGCATTTATCACCCACAAAGGACTCTTTGAATGCATGATAATGTTCTTTGGCCTCTGTAACTCTCCTGCCACATTCCAATGGTTCATGAATGACTTCTTCTGAAATATGATTGTGGAAGAATGGCTCATCATTTACATAGATGACCTTCTCATTTTCTCCCCTGATGAAAAGACTCACAAGGAATATACTAAACATGTCCTCCAGTGCATGACAGAACTAGATCTTCATCTGAGACTGGAGAAATGTAAGTTTGCCACCACTGAGGTTAATTACCTTGGACTCATTGTCAAACCTGGTGAACTTGCCATGGACCCTGTAAAACTCAAAGGAATTTCTTTATGGCCCATATCCATGACAGTCAAGGAAGTCTGCTCCTTCCTTGGCTTTGCCAACTTCTACTGCCAGTTTACCCTGAGCTATTCAAATATTGCTTGCCCCCTGATCAACCTTACAAAGAAATCTCTTCCCTGGTCTTGGACCACCACATGTCAAGAGGCATTTCTCACCCTAAAATACCACTTCCTCTCTGAACCAGTACTACACATGCCAGATCTTGCTGCTCCCTGTGCCATTGCCACTGATGCCTCACAGAACGCCACTAGATGTATTCTCTTGCAAGCCAACTCCGATGGAGATTGGCACTCCTGCTTCTATCTGTTACAATCCCTACCCCCCATGGAATGGAATTACGACATCTATGACTGAGAACTCCTCACAGTCATCAGAGCTCTCAAGTTCTGGTGACACTATCTCCATGGATCCCAGTTCCCTGTTCAGGTTTTCATTGATCACAAAAACCTGACTTACTTTCACTCCCTACAAGCCCTCAACCACTGCCAAGCCCACTGGCTTCTAGACCTGGTGGACTTCAATCTCAAGATGATCCATATTCCTGGACCCCACCTTGCAGGTCCTGATGCCCTTTCCCACCACTGTGATCATTTTCCAAAGTCTGACCTAGACAATCAGGAAGTCACATTCCTTTCCCTGTCCATTTTCATTCATGCCATTGACACTGCCCTCACCAACAAAGTCACTGCTGCCTCTGCTGGTGACCCCCTTGTTCTTCAATGCCTCCAATCTATTAATGAAGATATCCCCACTGCCTTCCACTCCCATCTCTCTGATTGGCAAATGGAGGGATCTGTCCTTATGTACAAAGGCCACATATATGTTCTGGACTCCAGGGACTTATGCAGGTCTATCCTCCAGCATTGCCACAATTACAAAACAGCCAGTCATCCCAGCTTTTTCAAAATCTGCCAACTCATCTCCACCAAATTCTGGTGACCCAGCCTTGCCAGTCATGTCCACCACTATGTTGAAGGCTGCACCACATGCCAGCAAAACAAATCAAACACTCATCCCACAATTCCTCCCCTTGTGCCCATTAAATCCTCTGCATCTCACCCCTTCCAGCAGATTTCTTGCAATCTCATCATGGATCTCCCTGTTACGCTGGAGCATAGCTTCTAGCTATAGTGACCACTTATAGGAGTAGGTTGAAGTTTCATAGAGTGAATAGAAGTCTCAGTACTTAAGATCGCAATCAATAAGACTGGAAGACTAGAAACTACACTGGATTGCATAGAACTAGCTGAGGGATAGTAGTACAAGGGCAGCATATTTATAGAATCAGCTGTGGAGCACAGACCAGGCAGTGTGCCACAGCAAACTACTGGAAGGGGAAAACAAAGGGAGTCTATGAAAGGGAACACCCTTTAAAGGAAAGAGGCTGTTCATTCAAAGGGTTTTAAAGGAGAAATCAATATTCGAGAACCAAGCTATCGAAAAGGCTATATGTGAAGTCCTAGTTGAGTCGCATAAGAGAGAAACAGAAAGGGGAATGGCTCTCATTGATGCCAAAGGGAAAGTTTGTAACATTACCCTCCAAGTAGACAGAAAGTGACCTCACTTGCCACATTTCAATCTCCATTCCTGGTTGGGCATTGATGACTAAGATGTCCAGGTCTCTAACAAAAAATGCATCATCTAGCAGAACTGGCCCATTGGGCATGGCCAGGAGTGTTATGCCCACAATGAGTGCACCAATAGCTGGGGCAGTGCTAGTAAGTATGACCTGGGTTGTTTCAGGAGAAACAGGTAGGTTCCGGAGGAGGAGATGGAGTAAGGGGAGGAGCCCCGTTAAGAGGTTGTCCAACAGGGAAGTAACATCCAGAAGAGGGGGAGGATTGGGGTTGTTCGTCGTCATCGGAATAGTTGGTGGGGTCAGGTGGCTGGGGAGAGACAGCTCAGAAGAATCCTCGCTCTGCAGCAACAGGATCAGCAAGGGAGTTTAGGACATCCACATAATAAGAGGAGGGGAAGGCAAGAACAACTGAGATAAAACCTGCTCCATTGAGAAGGTCAAGGGCACTAGCATGTAACTCCTCTAAGTCCTGGAGTGCAGTGGCTGCGAGCATGAGATTGTGTTGCTCTTGGTAGGACAGCCTGTGAAGGTAGAAACAGAGAGAGGAAAGAGTGAGGTAGACACGTACTAGCTGGGCATGGATAGGGGCATATGATGGATAGGTAGGGAGGTTCACAGTGACTGTGGGGTTGTCTAGGAGGGAGGTGAAAAGAATTCATCTTTGTAAAGGAGTAAGGGGAAGAAGAAGGGAGTGAAAGAGATTGAGTTGAGACATGAAAGGAATTTGGTATAGAGAAGAGAGGATGAGGGGAAAGGAAGTGTTACACTTGACCCAGGTAGGATCGGATGTAGCCCTTGAAGATGTAGGGAGGTCCTAAGTGTTGAGGGTTCGAAGGTTTTTCATGGACGTGTAAGCGATCACATGATGTGAGGGAATCCATTGATGCAGGAAGCGGTCAAGTGGCAATGTGAGTCGTCCAGCAATCGAGTGCGAAGTAATGACTTAGGCATGGAGTACAGTTGTGTCAAAGGCAATACTGACCATCCTCAGGTTCAAGGACCTTGTTGATTGCAGAGATGCTAAGGTAAGACAAGGGAGGTCTAAGCTAAGAATCTCTGCTGTGAGAGCGCAAGTATTTATATGTAGGGGATCCACACACAGACCATGAGAAAGAGTAACTAAGAATGGTAAGTGGAAAAGGGTGACATGTTGTATGATAAGAGGGACCAATGAGAAAGCGATGCGTCATTAGAGTTACAAATAAGAGGGACAGAAATAGAATATGCAGTCGATGATGTCATGACTGTGGACTGCGGAGTCACATGAAGGAGATGGCCATAGCTGACTGGATAAGACCACGTGAGACAAAGTAAAGAAGAAAAGCATATGAGGCAGGAGTCAAACGAGTGACTCGTATGAATACAGCATATAGCTAGGAAAGTTTAAGGAAAGAAAAGGTAGTCCAGATGAATCATAACAGGAAGGAGGAAAAGGGATACTTTTATATATATGAGAGAGAGAGAGAAACAGTATCTATTCATTGGCTAAAGCTGCCATGATTGTGGCATCAATCTCTATTTGATCAGGTGGAGGAGGGTAAAAGGCCCCTGGGAACTGGGCAAGGGCAGGATTAGGATGGACGTAAGGGAGTCCAGGCCATGCCAGAAAGGCAGGGTCAGGGCCAGGGGGAGCTCCATTAGGAAGGATCACTTCAACAGGCATGGGAGGGGGTGCTGTTTCAGTGGGGAGATCCCAGGGGGCGGGGTCTGTGTTCCATCCATCGACAGGTGATTCCCAGGGAGGGAGTTCTTCTTCATTGTTTTCCCCAATGGTGGGGGGTTCCCAGATGTCAGGAGTGGGTGGTGGGACGTCAGGGGTGAAATGAGTGGTGTAGGGGTCGTCCCAGATGACACATAGGTAGGTGTGGCCAATGCATATTTTGAAGAGAAACTTCTGGCAATACAGGAGGGAGGATGGTGAGGAGAATGAGGGAGGTGGTGATGGTGTTCATGTTAACAGGGTTATTTTCGCCTGGAGGGAAAGGCTTGTGGGTGACAAAGTTGATAGGCTTGGAGGAGTGGTTGGGCATTTTTAAGGTTTCCCTCAGGCTCCCAGGTATTCTTGGCGGAGGAGTAACCTTTCCATGATATGAGATAATGCCTTTTTCCAAGCGAGCCTCTGTGGAAGAGGATAAAAGCAATTTCAAATTCTTCATCTCCGTCAATAAGATCCAGGGGGGGTTGGTAAAGTTTTTTCCATGTTCGGCAGTCTCCTGATAGGATGATAAAAGGGAAGTGTGAAACACATCGTGTATTTTCCAAGAAGGGGGGAGACATAATTGATATGCCACTGGGAAGATTATGCAGGAGATTTCAAAGGGTTCCTCCCTTCTTGGAGTGAGTTTCTTTGATGGGTACCTGAGACAGAGATTACGTCCTTCTAGCCACACCTTATCTCCTACTTTCCACAGGCGGAATTTAGAGGAAATCCATTCCTTCATTAGGCGTTGGGATTTTTTGTAAGAGGCGATGCCTTCAAAGTGGGCTTCAGATAGGTCAGAGAGGCATTTTTCCAGGGCGGGTAGAAAGGTCTTTCCAATTGGAGGATAGGAGCAGGGTTCGAATTCTAAAATTAAAGAGAATGGGAATTGTCTGGTGGATGAATGGGAAAGAGAGTTGTGAGAGAACTCAGCCATAGGAAGGAGTTCAGCCCATCACTCAGGGTGTCCTTCACAGAAGATATGGAGGTAGGTTTCTAATTCTTGGTTGACCCATTCAGTTTCTCCATCAGTCTGAGGATGATAGGCAGAGGAAAGGGCAAGGTTGTATTGCAAGAGGTGGAAGAGTTCTCTGGAGAGTGCAGATGCAAACTGTGGTCCTCTGTCGGATATGAGCCAGTCATGAAGTCCATAGTGACAGAATACATGTTTGAAAAAGAGGAGGGCTACTCCTGCAGCATCAATGGTTTTATGACAAGGACAGAGAATTACCCCCTTTGTAAGGCCATGGTCGACCATGACCATCATGGAATTGTAACCCAAGGAAAGAGATAAATCAGTAATAAGGTCAATGGAGAGTTGTTGGAAGGGGCAGAATGCACTGGGAAGCGGGGTGAGGGAGGGGGGGTGGTAGGTGTTATGAACTATTGCAAACGACAATCCACAAGGCTCGGGGACACGTCTTTCAGAGTACACGGCTTCTGGCACAAAGGAATTGTGGAGCTTTCACCCATGTTCAACACCGGCCTATAAGGTGGATGTACACCAGGCAATGACCAGAGATGGTAAACAAAGTGGATTAGATTGGGGAATCCAGTTGTATGTGTCTAGCTTATATATGTTACAGGAGTGCACACAGACCATGCAGTGCATGAGATAAATTACTAAGTATAGTATGATGAAGGAAGCATTCATGTGAATGACAGTGTGAGAGAAGGAGCGGAAATAAGGGTGGAAATAGATAAGGTGTGAATGAGATGGAGATTAAAACCATGAGGCATGTCACGTGATTAGGTCTAGACCATGGTCATGTGATTTGTTTCTCATGATCACGTGCACTAGTCATGTGACTGGTAAAGGCGAAATGATAAGTTTGAAAAAGTTTTTTGAAAATATTCATATTATAACAGTAGGGTGAGTATTCACTTTGTTAGCCTGACAAGTGGTGCATCCTTTGACAAAGTTGTGGACGAAAGTATTGAGACTGGGCCACCAGAAATTGCGTTGTAACAGGTTTTGGGTGTGGAAGACACTCCCATGCCCACAGGTGGCGCCCTCATGAATTGATTTTACAATATCAGTGCAGTGAAACAGTGGGACAAAGAGTCTTTCTCAGAAGAAGAGTTTTAAGTCTTCAAAAAGCCAATCGTGGGTGGTGGCATGTGGAAAGAGGGACCTTCCATCATTTAATGCATTGAGTGCTGTCGTGACAAGGGGGTTGGACAGGGAAGATTGTGCTATTTTCTCCAAGATAGCGGTGTCGATGGTATTGATAAACAGGGAGGGGGGAAGAAGGGTGACTTCTTGGTTACCACCAGAAGTATCTATTCGGTCTCATCAGGAAAGGGCATCAGCAGGGCCCATCTGTGATCCAGGGGTAGTCTGGTAGAAGATGTCAAAATCTTAAAGGAATAACATCCATCAGGCTTGTTGTTGGGATAGCTTATGGGATTGTTTGAAGTAGGATAAGTTCTTGTGGTTGGTGATGACAGAGACAGGGAAAGAGGTTCCTTGAAGGTAATGTCGCCATTCTTCTAGGGCATGGATCACAGCAAGGAGTTCTCTGTCATAGATGTTGTAATTCCGTTCAGCAGCAGATAGGGTTTTCAAAAGGAAGGCACAGGGATGTAAATCCCTATTCTCATCTTTCTGCATAAAAACTGCTCCAATGGCAGTCAGGGAAGTGTCAGTCATGACAAAGAACGGTTTGAGTGTATTGAACATAAAAAGTACAGGGCAGTGGGTAAACACTTCTTTGATGGTGGTGAAGGCATTTTGTTGGGTGGATCCCCACTCCCACTTGGCGTTTTTCTTGGTGAGATCGTGGAGAGGTCAGGCTACACTTGAGAAGTCTGGAATAAATCTTCAATAAAAGTTACAGAATCCAATGAAGAATCACACCCCTTTTACCGAGGTAGGGGGTTTCCATTTATCGATGGCCTTTAGTTTGGTGGGGTCCATCTTTACCTGTCCTTCTCATATAATCATTCTGAGATACTCCACTTCATCAACATCGAAGAAACATTTTTCCAACTTTAGGAAGAGTTTGTACTCTCTGAGCTGTTGGAGGACTTTCTGGGTTCATTCCTGGTGTAGGGTTTCATTGTTGGAGTGGATGAGGATGTCGTCCATGTAAATGACAAGCCATCCTTCTGCTACCATGTCAGCAAAGGTATGATCCATCAGGGCTTGGAAGATGGAAGGGGAGTTGCATAATCCGAAGAACATTATGGTTGGTTCAAAGAGGCCAAAGGGAGTAATGAATGCTGCTTTCCAACGATCTTCAGGTTGTATGAGGACATTATTATATCCCCATCTGATGTCCATTTTGGTGAAGATTTTTGATCCCTTGAGCTTGTCCATCAGGTCAGAGATCAAGGGGAGTGGGTAAGTGTTTTTGACAGTGAAGGAGTTGATATATCTGTAATCCTGGCAAGGGCATAATGAGCTGTCTTTCTTGGGTACAAAAAAGAAGGGAGCAGCTTGTGGAGATTTTGATGGGGTAATCTTTCCTGAGGCAAGGTGTTTATCTATGAAAGCTCAACAAGCTTTGGTCTCCTTAGAGTTTAGGGGGTAGGCTTTTGCCACCTTTGGGAGGAAGTCCTTGTTGAGTTTGATGGTGTGGTTGAAAGTTCGAGAGGGGGGGAGCTCATCTATGGTTTTTTTTTTGAAGATGTCAAAGAAAGAGGAATATGGAGCTGGTAACTCGCTCTTCTTTCTTTCTTCTTTTTGTATGAGTTCAGTGGCAATGGTGGTTTTGCAAAGGGAGTGAGAGTTGTGGTGTGATTTGGTAAAGTGGTCTGGGATGTGTACTTTTCCAGTCATCCAGTCTATGGTGGAGTTAACCTCTCTTAACCAGGCTGTCCAAAGGGTTATGAAGGAGAAATCAGTATTCGAGAACCAAGCTATCAAAAAGGTTATAGGTGAAGTCTATGTTGAGATGCATAAGAGAGAAACAGAAAGGGGAATGGTTCTCGTCAACACCAAAGGGAAAGTTTGTAACAGGGTCACTTCCCATGTTTTCCCCTTATATTGCTGTGGCATACCACTTGGTCCATGCTCCACAGCCATTCCTATAAATATGCTGCCCTTATACTACTATTCCTTAGCTAGTTCTATGCAATCCAAGTGTAGTTTCTAGTCTCCCAGCCTTATTGATTGTGATCTTAAGTGCTGAGACTTCCCTTTACTCTATGAGACTTTGACCTACTCCAATAAGTGGTCACTATAGCTAGAAATTACACTTCAGCATAACAAGAGGTGGTCCACAGAGCAAATCCCAAAGACGACTAGAATCAAACTAGTAATTCCAGTGTCAAGAGACCATATATATAGGAATCTACTAGTACATAGGAATATGGCCTTAAGGGCAGGCTAGGATATAGGGTATGACATTATAGGATG
This sequence comes from Lanmaoa pseudosensibilis, assembly GCA_038092875.1. Lineage (NCBI taxonomy): Eukaryota > Fungi > Basidiomycota > Agaricomycetes > Boletales > Boletaceae > Lanmaoa > Lanmaoa pseudosensibilis. Next base: position 91 of record JBBPRF010000984.1, on the reverse strand, counting down.
GAGATAAGAGATAAAGGTCTAGAGTGTGATGTCATGGTCTGTGAGATAAGGAGATAAGGAGATAACAAAGATAGAACAGGCTGAGGTCTGA
>JBBPRF010000983.1:0-12355 GCA_038092875.1 Lanmaoa pseudosensibilis | reverse complement strand
GGAGGAGATGGAGCAGGGGAAGGAGCCCCATTAAGAGGCTGTCCGATAGGGGAGTGACGTCCAGAAGAGGGAGAGGATTGGGGTTGTTCGCCATCATCGGAATAGCTGGCAGGGTCAGATGGTCTGGGAGAGGCAACCTGGAAGAATCCTTGCTCTGCAGCAACAGGATCAGCGAGGGAGTTTAAGACGTCCATGTAGTAAGAAGAGGGGAGTGCAAGGACAACTGAGATAAAACCTGCTCCGTTAAGGAGGTCGAGGGCGCTAGCATGTAACTCCTCTAGGTCCTGGAGCGCAGCAGCTGCAAGCATAAAATCATATCGATTTTGGTAGAACAGCCATCGAAGGTAGAAATGAAGGGAGGAGAGAGTGAGTTAAACACATACTAGCTGGGCGTGGATGGGGGTGTAAGGTGGGTAGGTAGGGAGGTTCACAGTGACAGTGGGGTTGTCTAGGAGGGAGGCAAAGAGAATTCGTCTTTGCAAAGGAGTAAGGAAAAGGAGAAGGGAGCGAAAGAAGTTTGGGTTCGACATGGAAGGAATGTTAACACTGAGAAAAGAGGATGGGAGGAAAAAGAGAAGAAAAGAGGTACTTTTTATATATACAGGTGAGAGAGGGAGAGGGAATCAGTATCTATTCATTGGCTAAGGCTGCTGTGACTGCGGCGTCAATTTCTATCTGATCAGATGGGGGAGGATAACAGGCCCCTGGGAATTGGGCGAGGGCTGGATTGGGATGGATGTAGGGGAGTCCAGGCCACACCGGAAAGGCAGGGTCAGGGCTGGGGGAGCTCCGTCAGGGAGGATTGCTCCAATGGGTGTGGGAGGGGATGTTGTTTCAGCAGGGGGATCCCAGGGGGTGGGGTCTGTGTTCCATCCGTTGACGGGTGGGTCCCAGGGGGGAAGTTCTTCATCATCATTTTCTTCAGTGGCAGGAGGTTCCCAGATGTCGGGAGTAGGTGGTGGGATGTTGGGGACGAAGCAGGTAGTATGGGGATCATCCCAGATGATGCGCAGGTAGGCACGGTTGATGTGTATTTCGAAAAAGAATTTTGGCAATAGAGGAAAGCGAGAAGAGGGAGAAAAGTGAGGAGGATGAGGGAGGTAGTAATGGCGTTCATTGGTGATGGGGTTATTTTTGTTTGGGGGGAAAGGCTTTTGGATGATGAAGCTGATAGGCTCGGAGGAGTGGCTGGGTGTTTTTAAGGTTTCCCTCAGGCTCCCAAGTGTTTTTGGTAGAGGAGTAGCCTTTCCACAATACAAGGTATTGCTGTCTTCCAAGTGAGCCTCTGTGGGAGTGAATGGAAGTGATTTCAAATTCTTCATCCCCATCAATAAGGTCTGGAGGGGGATTGGTAAAGTTTTTTCCATGTTCAGTGGTCTCCCAATAGGAAGATAAGAGGGAGGCATGAAGTACATCATGTATCTTCCAAGAAGGGGGGAGACGTAATTGGTATGCCACTGGGGAGATTATGTGGGAGATTTCGAAGGGTCCTTCCCTCCTTGGAGCGAGTTTCTTTGATGGGTACCTGAGATGGAGGTTACACCCTTCTAGCCACACCTTATCTCCTACTTTCCACGGGCGGAATTTAGAGGAAATCTGTTCCTTCATTAGATGTTGGGATTTTTTGTGAGAGGTGATGGCTTCAGAGCAGGCTTCAGATAGGTTGGAGAGGCGTTTTTCCAGGGTGGGTAGGAAGGTCTTTCCAACCAGGGGGTAGGAGCAGGGTTCGAATCCTAGAATTAGAGAGAATGGGGATTGTCCGGTGGATGAATGGGGGAGAGAGTTGTGAGAGAATTCGGCCATAGGAAGGAGTTCAGCCCATCGCTCGGGATGTCCTTCACAAAAGATACGGAGGTAGGTTTCTAATTCTTGATTGACCCGTTCGGTTTCTCCATCAGTTTGAGGGTAATAGGCAGAGGAAAGGGCGAGGTCGTATTTCAAGAGGTGGGAGAGTTCTCTGGCGAACGCAGATGAAAACTGTGGTCCTCTGTTGGATATGAGTCAATCATGAAGTCCGTAGTGACGGAATACATGTTTGAAAAAGAGGAGGGCTACTCCTGTGGCATCAATGGTTTTGTAACAAGGGCAGAGAATTACCCCCTTTGTAAGGCCATGGTCAACCATGACCATCACGGAATCATAACCCAAGGCAAGGGGTAAATCGGTGATAAGGTCGACAGAGAGCTGCTGGAAGGGGCGGGATGCGCCAGGAAGGGGGGTGAGGGGGGGAATGGTAGGATGAGTATTCACTTTGTTAGCCTGGCAAGTGGCACATCCCTTGACAAAGTTGCGGATGAAAGTATTAAGGCTGGGCCACCAGAAATCATGTTATAACAGGTTCTGGGTGTGAAAGATACTTCCATGTCCACAGGTGGCACTTTCGTGAATTGATTTCACAACGTTGGTACAGTGAGGCGGCAGGACAAAAAGTCTTCCTCGGAAGAAGAGTTTCGAATCTTCAAACAGCCAATCATAGGTGGTGGCACGTGGAAAGAGGGACCTCCCATTGTTGAAGGCATTGAGTGCTGTTGCGACTAGGGGGTCAGACAGGAAAGATTGTGCTATTTTCTCCAGGATAGCAGTGTCGATGGTATTGATAAATAGGGAAGGGGGGGGAGAAGGGTGACTTCTTGGTTGTTGTCAGAAGTGTCTATTAGGTCTCATCGAGAAAGGGCATCGGCTAGACCTATTGCACAAGTTCCGTGGCAATGGTGGTTTTGTGAATGGAATGAGAGGTGTGTTTTTCCCAGAATTGCAATATTTTACACTCGGGGTCGAGGTCTAGGTAGCATACTAGGTATCGTTGGGAGACCGATTGGGGTGAGTTGTGACGTGGCTTGGTAAGGTGATCTGGAATGTGTACTTTTCCAGTCGTCCAGTCTATGGTGGGATTAACCTCTCTTAACCAAGGTAATCCTAGGATCATGTTCTCTTTTCTGCAGTTCAGAACGTAGAAGTCTTGTTTTTGTTCGATTTCAGCTATACAGATAAAAAGTGTGACTTTATAACGGATGACTCCCCCTTGGTTGCTTGTTCCATCTACATTTTGTGCTTGGAAGGGTTTGAGAAGGCAAGTCTGAGGGTAATGTCTTTTTAGGATGAGGTCTCAATCAATGAAACATCCAGTGGCTCCGCTATCAATGAGGGCAAAAGTGTCGACAATTTGTGCTCCTTTCCTTGGAAAAATAGAAATGGGGATTCGGATTTCCAGGGCTTTACAGTCTGATACTATTACAGGAGCAATAACTTGTGGAGGAGAAGATGTTGTTGCTTCCCTCCCTTTCAAAAATCCTCAACTTCCTCTATCTTGGCAGATGCCACAGTTTCTTCCTCAACTGGAGTTTCTTTCTCTTCCTCAAAACAGGTTTTGAGAACTTTAAGGACGTCTTCCTTGGAGACTTTTCTATTGTCCAGCTCCTTTATGTAGGAGTCGATAGGGGAAGTTCTTGCTGCCCTAATCTGAGTGGTAGGTTTGGTGGGAGGAGTGACGGAGGTGGGTGGCTTGCTAGGGCAAGAAGGATGGTTGGTAGTCCTACAACCCACTTTGTGGCAAATGAAGCAGCAATTTTCCCTCATGTGTCTTGCCCTTTCCACAGGGGAAAGTCTGACAGCATCGACATCCATAGCATTAGGATCTCTGCAGGAGGAAGAGGAGTGGGAGAATGGGAGGAAGGTCCTCTTGTCTTGGAGGTCAGAGATGTGGCAGAAGTTGGTGTGGAACTGAGTGGCTTTGGCAATCCAATTCCTTAAGGTGGATGGGACAGTTTCCATGGAGAGGACCCATTCAGAGAGTTTGGAGTCCAAGCCCCAAATAAACCATTCAATGAGTGCATTCTTGTCTTTGAAGCCAGACTTAGCTGCTAAGAGTTGGAATTCCGAGATATACTTCTCAAATCCATCTTTCTTGTCTTGGTAGTTTTGTCTGAGGTTTCCCAGCTCAACTCTTGCTTTGGCAGCTACGTTGTAGAGGAAAAAGGTCTTCCTAAAGTCTTCCATCATTTTGGTGAATGTTTTGTCGTCCTTCTTGATTCCTTTGTTAGAGAGTTTTAGATACCATCCTTCAGAGAAGTTTCTTCCTCATCCCTTGCTCATCTTACTCAGGGAAACGAGGAGTTTAGTGTTGTTGCTATAGAGGGTCTCCTTTATCTTTAAATAGGCCACAATGGCCAAGATCTATCTGGATGCATTTTTCGGGTCCCCAGAGAAGTTGTGGGGAGACCAGCTTTCAACTCGGTCTTTTTAGCTGGGGTGTCTGCCATCTCCACATCTACAGGTGCTGGAGAGTTTGCTTGAGGGGTGTCAAAGTTGTCAAGGGTTTTGTCTCTGGATGGCTCAATCTCAAGGGATTCTTCTGGTTTAGGCAAATCCATATGATAGCCTCTTCTGCCAGCTCTGGAAATGTTGGGCAAGGGTTTGTGCTTCTGCTAAATAGCAGAGACGCAAGGACCAGCTAGTTCTTTTGTTATGCTGGAGCATAGCTTCTAGCTATAGTGACCACTTATAGGAGTAGGTTGAAGTCTTGTAGAGTGAATAAGAGTCTCAGCACTCAAGATCACAATCAATAAGGCTGGAAGACTAGAAACTACATTGGATTGTGTAGAACTAGCTGAGGGATAGTGGTACAAGGGCAGTGTATTTATAGGGTCAGCTGCGGAGCACGGACCAGGTGGTGTGCCACAGCAAACTACTGGAAGGGGAAATGAAGAAAGTCCACAAAGGGGAACATCCTTTAAAGGAAAAGAGGCTGTCCATTTGAAAGGTAAGAGAGAAATTAGTACTTGAGAACCAGGCTATCAAAAAGGTTATAGGTGAAGTCTAAATTGAGTTGCATGAGAGAGAAGCAGAATGGGGAGTGGTTCTCATCAACGCCAAAGAGAAAGTTTGTGTTACAAACTTTCCATACAGCATTGATGAGAACCGTTCTCCTTTCTGTTTCTCTCTCATGCATCTCAACCTAGACTTCACCTATAACCTTTTTGATAGCCTGGTTCTCAAGTACTGATTTCTCTCTTACCTTTCAAACGGACAGCCTCTTTTCCTTTAAAGGATGTTTCCCTTTGTGGACTTTCTTCATTTCCCCTTCCAGTAGTTTGCTGTGGCAAACCACCTAGTCCATGCTCCGCAGCTGACCCTATAAATACACTGCCCTTGTACTACTATTCCTCAGCTAGTTCTATGCAATCCAGTGTAGTTTCTAGTCTTCCAACCTTATTGATTGTGATCTTAAGTGCTGAGACTCTTATTCACACTACGAGACTTTGACCTACTCCTATAAGTGGTCACTATAGCTAGAAGCTACACTCCAGCATAACAATTATCCCCACAAGTGGTGCTTAATGGCTCAAACACTGTTGTGACTATCAAAGTAGAATACATTAGAACACCACCAAGTGGCTCTCCAGAAGGAATGCTACCACTAGCTGGACTTAACAACAACAAAGGGATACAAGAAGAAGAGAGTCAAGCAGAAAGAGCAAGACTTTAGTGGATAGTAGAGGAGTCAATCTTAGATCATTCAGAAAGGAACCTGATAAGTGAACAAGTGGATTAGACTGGGGATTCCAGTCAAAATACAGTGAGCTTATATACATGTAGGGATCATGTATGGACCATGGAGTGCTATGATGAAAAAGAAAATGTTCTACCAAGTCTAATGAAGCAATTACAGATCTTGGGTAATAACATGTAAGTATTAATGAGTGTGTTTACTAATGCAGTGTTTGGATTACTCCAAGTCGTGTGCATGTTCACACAGTCATGTGCTTTGGGTTAGGTGATGGTAGAAGTCTGAAAGCATTGAAGTCTAAAGTAGTAAGTAGAAAGTGTAGTATAATATACTTTAGTAGTTTGTGTTTGAAGGCGTTCATAATAAATGCTGGCATCATTAAAGAGCAAATTCATAAGACAATTATAATCCTCCTGGAGCATCTCAGTTATGATGCAATCCTGAGTGATTGCAAGAACCTCTTCACCCTATTTTTGCTGGCATATCATCTCAGGGATAACACTGGAAATACTACCAGGGCATCTGCCATCTCTCTGCACATTTTCTGCATTTAGTGGTGTTTTAGAGTGAGTGTCATTTGGAATATATTGAACAAGGCCCCCCTTTATTATGACGACACATACAAATAACCTCTTGCATGCCAGATTTTTCCCCATATAACCCCTTTTGTTATACCAGGGTCTATAAAACCCATGTGAAGCATCTCATCACAGATGGATGCATATTTGAGCTCACTCGCATACAGCAAGCCTGAACTTCCTCAATTCATTTGGAATGCACAAATGAGCATACTGTCTATGATTGGATGATTTCCCATTGAGCATTGAATGTCTGTGCATGTTTTTGCATTCTGTGGTGGAAGAAATGGATGTAATGAAGAAACTCACCCTGTCCATCAATTTCTCAAACATAATAGCATATACAGTATTGATTCTAGGACAGACCCAATCAATCTAAATAACTGGTTCATCAACCATTCTCAAGAAGACCTTCAGGTGACCTCAATCATCTCCCAAGATTCCCAAGGTCTGCTGAGCTTTTTGCAAAGGCTGCTAGACAGGATGGCATTTGATGGCACTTACTTTACTAAATCCCAAAGTGTTCTTGTAGCTAATAAAAGTAAGTCCACAGTCACACCTTCAAGAGCTTTTCTCATTCTCTGGAAGAAGAGATTTGGAAATGGATCACAGACCTCAATGAGCTTGTGTCAGCCATGTACTACACCATTACCCTGACCTGGAATGGTAGTGCTCAAGGTACTAAATATGATCATTTTCAGCATACTATTTACAAAAAAGGAGAGCATCATGTATTCATTCTCAACAGCCTTCTATCATTCACAATAATTTATGTGAAGACTCAACACCTTCAAGGCCATGGCTGGCTGATCATCCATACCCCATGCCATTCCATCTTTTGTTTTATCATCTTTATTCTCAGCATTCTCTACCCCATCACAGCCAAACTTTCCTGCCTTGTCATGAACATCCCTAAGGCTCACACCTACCTCTTGTACCTCTTTGTTCATCACCATGGTATCATACTGAGTAGTTCAAAGCTCTCAAACATCCTTCAGCATTATACTGAAAAGTATCTCAGTGTACCCTTGGGTCTCAGGGACTACTGACAGATTATGTGCTCCATGCTTTGCTGCCTAGCCAGTACAGACTATGGTGCTTTGGACAATGACAATGATGATTTGGCTGCAATCCATGCATAATTTGGTTATCCTGCAGCCATGACTGACACTTACTATGGCATTCAAGGCACCAACACCCTTTCCACCATATTTCATACATTCATTTGGTTAATGCAGCATGTTTCTGTTATGACTCTATCGTGAACAACAAAATCCACAAGGCTCAGATCAGTCTCGCAGCGTACATGGCTACTGGCACAAAGATATGTGGAGCTTCACCCAAGTTCAACACTGGCCTACAAGGAGGATGTACTCCAGGCAATGACCAATGGTGGTAAACAAAATGGATTAGACTGGGGAATCCAGTTGCAAGTGTCTAGCTTATATATGTTACAGGCACGTGCACAGACCATGCTGTGCATGAGAGGATTCACTAAGTAAAGTAAAATGAAAGAAGAAACTGTGTGAATGACAGCATGAGATAGTGAGCAGAAATAACTGTGAGAATAGATAAGGTGTGAACAAGACAGAGATTAAAACCATGAGGCATGTCATGTGATTAGGTCTAGACCATGGTCACATGATTGTTTTTCCACGATCATGTGTACAGTCACATGACTGGTAAATATGGAATGACAAGTCCAAAAAAAGTTTGAAAATATTCATATTATAACACTATCCCCTTTTTAAGACTCGAATTCCAGGCGAGTCACTGAAGGCTCAGTGGTTGTAAAGTTCTTGTAAGGGGAGAATAAAGAGTTGAAAGCAGAGACAGTGAGTCCATGGAGTTTGCGGGGCGTGGAAAGGTTCTTTGTGTGGAAATCAGCAACTGCCTGTGGTGCTGTATAAATAATGTTGGCTGATTCCCATGTATGATCAGTTTCGTTATAACCCTTCCAATAAACAAGATACTCCAATTTCTGGCTGCAGAAATGTGAGGTGACTAGGTAATCGATCTCAAACTGCTCTTTTCCTTCTTGATCTACCTCTATTGCTTTGGGCTGGACTTTAGGCTGTCCAGATAAAGTTTCCTGATAAGGTTTTATGTGAGAGATATTGACTGTGGGATAAATGTGGATGGAGTTCAGCAATTTGAGGGTAACGGCATTAGGAAGGACTGCAGTAATAGCATACGGTCCAATCCATTTTTGTGTGAGCTTTTTTGCCATATATGGAAGTTTGAGTTTATCTGTGGAAAACCAGACCTGCTGACCGACAGAATACTTCGGTGCTTCTGAATGATTCTTCTTGGCTGAAGCAATCATTTTGTCTCGTGTGGCTTCTAAAGCTGCTTCTATCTCCTTGTGAGAACGACTCATATCTCCAGCAAAGCCCGCCAATTTCCCTTCGAAACCCATGCAAGATGCATAGTTCCAAGTAATGTTAAAGGGAATAGTTCCAATGGTGGTAGTGTGTGTGTTATTGTGGGAGAATTGAGCCATTTTGAGCCAGTCTGCCCATTCATTCTGCTTCTTTCCTATGTAAGCGTGGAGATACTGTTTTAAATCTCTGTTGACATGCTCTGTTTGGCCATCGGTTTGAGGATGATAGGCTGTGGAAATTTTCTAGGAAATACCAAGGAGTTTGCATAACTCTTTGGTGAACGCAGAGATGAATTGGGGGCCCCAATTGGAAACGAGTGTGGAGGGTAGTCCGTGGGTGCACCAAACGTGATTCCAGAATAGAATAGCTAAGTCCGAAGATGAACAGGTATTGTGTGTAGGAATAAATACAACTTCTTTAGAAAATTGATCAACGATAACACAAATAGCAGTAAAAGAATGGGATTCGGGTAAACCCGTGATGAAATCTACAGATAGATCTTCCCACAGTTGCTTTGTGACGGGGAGAGGAAGAAGTTTTCCTGCCAGTGCCTTTTGCTTACCCTTTGTGAGGGCACACATTTGGCAGCTATCTACATAAGTTTTAATGTCTTTGGTGACATCAGGCCACGAAAAGTAACAAGTAAGAGTATGAATGGTTTTAGAGTGTCCACCATGTCCAGCAATAGGGTAATCATGACAAAGAGTTATTAAATGAGTACATAATGATTCTGGTATGAAAACTTTGTTTTTGTCATTTTTGAAAATATTTATAGTAGTGTTAAAAAGAAAGTCATTCACTGCATCAACCCCCAAAGAGACTGACTCTGATTCCAACTCTGAAAGAAAGTCCAAAGACAAAGAAATGGAATTAATAAAAACAGAAGGAGGTAAGACCATCACATTGCTGTTATGATCCTACACTGCCTTCCCATGGTCCAGTTGACGCGAAAGCACATCGGCCCATCCATTCGTAGAGCCAGGTTTATAAATAAAGATGTAATTGAATTCTTGAAAAAGAGCATGCCAACAGGCTTGCTGACTGCTTAAAGTCTGCAGCTTCTTCCAGTATTCTAGATTCTTGTGGTTGGTCCAGATCTCGAATCTTTCCTGACCAATAAGGTAATGGTGCCACTCTTCCAGTGCCCAAATCACTGCAAGTAATTCTTTGTCGTAAATAGGGTAATTGCACTCTGCACTATCAAAAGAATGAGAGATAAAGGCCACAGGCCTCCAGTTACTGTCATCACATAATGTGGAGAGCACAGCTCCCATAGCTATATCTGAGGCATCCGTTTCAACCCTGACTTCCTGTTTCCGATTAGGGTAAGCCAGAAGGAGTGCGGTTGTGAAATGCTTCTCAAAGTGTTGAATGTCTTTTACTGATCGGGATCCCACGTGAACAGGACATCTTTTTTGGTAAGATCATTCAGGGGGCGTGCGATCTCAGCGAAGCCTTCTATGAATCATCTATAATAATTACAAAGTCTGAGGAATCTCTGGAGCTGTTTTAAGCAAGTGGGAACAGGCCAATCCATGACCCCTGCCATTTTACTCGACTGCATCTCTACCCCCTTTTTAGATACTGTACTACCATACCCAAAAAGTCCACTTTGTCCTGAGAGAAGGTGCACTTGGAGGGTTTTACATAAAGATCATTCTTGCATAAGTGAAGGACCTCTTTTACTACCTCCTCGTGCTCCTTCTTCGTCTTCTTGGACGTAAATATCATACAATCGTCTATGTAAATAATTACTACAGTGTACATGTCATTAAAGATATTGTTCATCATTTGTTGGAATGTAGGGGGAGAATTAGTCATTCCAAAATATATTACCATGGGTTCATAGGCACCAATGGGGGTGACAAAAGCACCTTTCCATTCGTCGCCTTCTTTGATTTGTACATTATTATACCCCCAATGTAAGTCAAGGGCAGTGAACATATCGGCATTTTTTAGCTGGTTGATAAGCTGTGGAATTAGAGGGAGCGGATAAGAGTTTTTTTTACTGTACCCTCGTTTAAATATCGATAGTCGATGACCATTCGCTTCTTGCCGTCTTTCTTGGAAATAAAGAAGACTGGCGAGGTCTGTGGGGATTTGGAAGGTTTGATGTACCCCTTCCTGAGTTCCTTGTCTATGAACACATGGACTTCTTCCATTTCAATATTGGATAATGGAATTACCCGACCCTTTTTTGGAATGAAATTTGGCTTGAGATCAACAGCATGATCCCAAGGCTTACATGTCGGCATTCTCTTGGATTCTTTCTCTGAGAAGACATTGAGGAACTCATGATAGATCTGTGGAACTTGGTCAGTGAGTCTTTCTTCTATAGTACAAATGTGAGTAGACTTTGGGGTGTAAAAGGTAGAAGTGCCAGGCTTTGTGCCCATAATTTTATAGTATTGTGTACAGCATGGGAAAGAAATAGTCTTTTGGGTCCAGTCAATCTCAGGGTTATGGCGGTAAAGCCAATCATACCCAATGATCATCCAGTGAGTTCCCAATCTAGAAATATAAGCATCTAAGGTTTCATAATGTCTGGTGACTTCCATGATCAAAGACACTGCATGATGGATTTGGCCAATAGCCCCTTCGGATCCATCCATGTTATGTGTCTTAATTGGGTTGTCTAGGGTATAATAAGGAATACTGTGATGTAAAACATAGTCCTGATCGATAAAAGTGTGGGTAGCACCTGAGTCCAAGAGAGCTTTGAACCAGTAGCATTCCCAGTGACCATTCTGCTGACACATGATGACTGTCTCAAGCGAGAACTCTCCGCCGAATGACAAAGTCGTGCCATGATGCATAGCGGTCAAAGAAACTTTGAGGGGTTTATAAATAGAAGCAATTTTTTGTTGTCTATTCAGAGAATCAAGCACACTATTATTTGACTCCGGTGCTGTGCTCAATTGAGACGCTCTGACAGAGGAAGACATTGTATGTAATACAACCGAAAGGTCAGAAATAGGGAAATCATTGTCCATACAATCACAAAAAGAAGAAGTATGTAACTGTTCAGGTCCGTGCACGTGAGAACCCTCATCCCTCACGTGTTGTTGCCTTTTAAAGCCTTGGCTGCCCTCTGCCCGGCTTCAGTTTTGAACTTGTCTTGGTAGTAGGCCTTGGCCTCTTCTGAAACAAAAACTTGCTGTGCTGCTACTTGTGCTATGGGAGCAGCTACTGGTGGAGTTGGGAGGGGACGACCTGTATAGTGTTGGGCAACCTGTGCCTGTTGGTACCTGTCATACAACAGCAGAGCGTAACGACCTTGGTCATAGTCCCAAATCCATTGTTGCCTCACTTGAGGCACACGGGGGGATTGTCGGTACGGGTTTTGGGGGCAATTAGGCTTGATATGCCCAGCTTTCCCACACAGGAAACAGGTCCTTGTATTGGGACAAGATCCCAGTGCACCCTGTTGCACTCCTATTTCCATGGGAGTGCCACGACCCGGTTGAATTCCAGTTGCCGTAAACTGGGGGTGAGATGGCAGGGGAGCAGATGGAGATGGGTAAGGGCCATTAGGCCGCAGAGGAGGAAGACAAGGAAAGTGGGTGAGAGGTCCACATTTGATGGCGAGCTGCTCCATAACTCTACCTACTTGGCGACATGCGTCAGCCAGCACATCGTACTCCTCGTAGATGAGGTGCGGGCGGTTCAGTGTCACCCTTTCATAGACTTGATAGTCAATTGCCTTTTTGAGGAGCAAACACGCATGGTAGTCCTTGATTCCTGCTTTTTTCCTCAGTACCTCGAACCTTTGCAGGAAGAGGTCGACTGGGTGCCCATTTTGACATAAGGCCTCAAGCTTCCAGAGTGACTCGTGGGCCAGGATATCAATCTTGAAGTATGCCTTGATTTCTTGTTGCAGCAGGACC